>PVJH01010570.1:0-73098 GCA_004026705.1 Nesogale talazaci
ACACACCCTCAGGAGATTAAGTAGAGTTTATTACTGAACAAGCTTGTCAGCCGGCATCCACCAGCCACAAAGCAAGTTTTGTTGGAATAAAACAAAACTTGTGTGCGAACTGGAACCCTAGTGGCAATTTTTTTTTGACACACCTTTGTATAGGTCATCACTGAAAAGTGAACATGAGAGAAAGGAGTAAACTGGCTTCCATTTGGAGGTCTATTTCATTTAAGCCAATTGTTGGTCTTCTGAGAAGCTCTGGCATGGGGTTATCCAAGAGAATCTTATGGGACAGAGAAGTCCCTGTCCATGACAACTGCTTTGGGCAAATAACCAGGTACCATGAGATTGGAACTTTAATTTCTTATTAGGAAAAATCAAATTTGAAGCGAAAAGATAGTGATCTTTATGCAACTTGCTTCCAGTCCAGCCAGTTAACATTACCCATGTGCCAAGCTCCTCTCTGCTGTAGTGTGGCACTAGCTTTATTTATCCTCAGTCTAGAACATTCTCCTCAATGTCCCCTCTGCTTGCTCCTGTCATTTGGATGTTAGACTGCCTCCAAGAGACGGCTCCTCACCACTGCCCCTGAACAAGCAGGGCTCTGTTCTCTCCGCGCTCTGATGTTGCCGTTTGATGCGGTTGAGTCTGTTACGACGCTGTGCCCGCCTCACAATGCCTGTGATGTCTGAGCGCATTGCCGTAACCCCCGTGTTAACACAGTTCCTGGGGGGGGGGCTTCCTCTGTTTTGCTGCCTCTTTCCCAACACGATGCCCTTCTCCAGGGACTGGACTCTTCTGTAGACCTGTTTCTTCTTTTGACCACCCCTGGTACTTTCCGCATTCTTCACCAGCACCGTACATGCAAACGCACCAATTCTCCTTTGGCCTTCCTTATTCATGCCCAACATTCACATGCTTACCAGGCAAGGGAGGGTGTCCTGGTATGGGTCAGGAACACTCTATGCCTCAGAGTAACTTTCTAGCTTTTCAACGCTTCAAGGAGGTCTTGGGTAGCGGATTTACCGAATGCAATGCTTCATTTGGTGTCCTAACTGCTGCTTCCATCAGCGTTGATAAGGACGAATGGAAATAAGATCGTGGGCCTCAGCTGGGAATGGGCACCCTAGATACGAAGGCCTTTTCAGGCCTCTGGTTCCCGCGCCAGGGCCAGCTGTATCACCCAGAATTATGGATAACCAAAAGAGTGTACTACCTAAGATGACTGTGCAAAAGAAAAGAAGATGTGCTGGGTCCCCAAAACACAAAGGGAAGAGAGGCACCCACAGGAACAGGTGACCTGGCCCACCTCGAGGGGGAGGCTGAGCTGGACATTGGGCTGCTCATCACAAGGGGACCCAAGCAGGAAGAAACCTTTGACAATGCGAATCTTTTCTTCATTTATCGTGATGCCACCCATTGGTCCAGTGTGAGGATTTTTGGTTTTCTTTACATGTAGTTGTCATCTGTACTGAAGGCTAAAGTCGTGGACCTTCATCCGCAAGTACTTCAGGAGGGTGAGAGGATACATCCCTGGGGCACATCTTCCTTGATTATAAGCCATGCAGGATTCCTTTGTTCTGTCCGCACAACTGTCTCTCAACCTACGTACAGTTTCCGCATGAGCACAATGATGTGTTCTGGAATTCCCATTCCTTCCCCATCGTTTAGGAGGTCAACAGTCCACATTCAGAGCACCAGCCTCAGAGGAAGGCCTTCTCCTTCTTTCACTGTCTGAGCACAGTCAGGAGAAAGGTCCTCATTTTCTTTCTGCCTCCGTGGGCCCTGCGTGCCTTGCAGATGCCCCTGCGTCTTGGCATCGGTCCCTCTCTGGAGGCTGTCAGTGTAGGGGGCCTGCTCCCAGCTCTTCTTTCTTGGTGGGACTAGGCTCCTCTTCTCTGTTTTTCTCTCTGTGTACTTCTTATAAAATGAAAGGTGAGGGAGAGCCCGCCACAGGATAACTCGCCTTATACTGGTTCTGTTCCGGGTAGCCTGGAGAAACAAAGTCATAGACACACATATGGATATAAGGGACAGTTTGTATACAAGAGGAATGGGACATTAAGAAAGCACTCCAACCCAGTCCAGTCCAAAGTCATAAGTCCAATATTAGCCCATATGCCCGATACCAGTCTATAAGGTCCCCTTTCGACTCATGAAGTCACAGGCCAGTGGGTGCACTGGCAGGGTCTCCCCATGGCTCCTCATTTCCAGGGCTCAGGGTCCATCAACAGCATCCAGTGGTGGTAGAGGCATCTCAGCTCTGGCAGGGGTCTCCATGTGGCTTCTCCAGCTTCAGAGGTCTGGTTCCATCAGGGCAAGGCCGTGTGGCCCCTCCTCCAGTTCCTCCTGCTGCTGGGACACTGCCATCTTGTCTTGTCCATAGTTCGCTGTCTCTGAAACTGACTCCCAACAACTGGGGAGATGGCTTCTCATCTCCATGAGGGAAACAGCCCGAGATTTCCCAGAAATCTCAGGAGAAAGCCATGCCCACCCAGAGGCCTCATTGGCTACTCAACAGCTATCTCCAAATTAACAGGCCAGACTCCACCCCTCCATCTCAATCATGAAATTAACATCAGCACATGACCGCCCCACTGGTGCTGCAACCCGTCCTAATCCCCTTACAATAGAGTGGCTGCATCTTTACATAACTGCCAAACCACTGAGCCTCATGGCTCAGCACAGTGTGTGTGTGTGTGTGTGAAACAATTCAATCCCTGACTTCAAGGAAGACAGGCTGCCACCACCCACTGCTATTGAGTCATTTCCATCTCAGCACGAGCTTCTTTCTCTAGGGTCCCCACGACTGTAAATGGGTGTGGACAGCTGGTACTTTCTCTCGGGGAGTGCCTGCTGGCTGTGAATTATGCCCTGGTGATGCCTCCACTTCGAGGTGGGCCAGGTCATCTGTTCCTGTGGGTGCCTCTCTTCCCTTTGTGTTTTGGGGACCCAGCACATCTTCTTTTCTTTTGCACAATCATCTTAGGTAGTGCACTCTTTTGGTTATCCATAATTCTGGGTGATACAGCTGGCCCTGGTGCGGGAACCAGAGGCCTGAAAAGGCCTTCGTACCTAGGGTGACCAGTCCCAGGCGAGACCCACGATCTTGTTTCCATTTGTCCGTATCTCAGTGGTTCCCAAGCAAGGCATCTTCCCACGCCCTGGTCTCCTTGTTTCTCACCTCTGAAACAGGGCAGTTGGCGTCCTGGTTCCTTTTCCTTCTAAGTCTTGGGTTTCATGCATATGACTTCCTAACTTCTGTGCCTAGCTCTGACTCTAACGTGCCTTTGTTCAGTGCAGGCTAGCTAGCCTCGGTGAGGAGATGCTTTTGCCGTGGCCGAGAGACCCTGACTGCGCTTGGCTTCCCCAAGGGCGGGCTGGGGGAAACACTGCCGTGCTGTCCCAGAACCCTCAGAGGGGATTGATTTGGCTGCCTGGGGAGACGGGCAGGTTATAATAGTGGAAGTCGACCCTCCTTCACTGGGCTTGGCCTTTTCATGGGAGAGCGTCAGCAGAGAAGCTTCCAGATGTTCCTGTTCTAACCCAATGCTTCTCTGTATCGATGAGATTGGAAGCATGGGAGCTTTGGGCATCATCTTCCGTGTGGAATCCCTATCCCTGCCCTGAGTGCCCAGGGCTCTTTCTAGACAAATGAGGGCAGCGAGGGATGGACTGATTTCGCCTTCAAGGTGGTGTGTTTTTGACTCTGAGTGGGGCAGCCGGGAGGGGGGCGGGGAAGTGGCTCTGTGTGGAGTCATTGGTGTACAGACATCTTTTGAACCGGGTAACTCATAAGAGCTGATGCATCCTCCACTTCAGTTCTCTTTCAGTGAGGACCAAGGAAGGGAACCCTGGGGCCCTTGCTTCCCGCCTCTCCCCCCGTCACTCCACCCCCAGCTACCACCCCACAGACCACCGGCCCCTTTCATGGTAGGCCCCTTGGCCTTCCCAGATTCGCTGGGACCTCCCATGACCTTTCCTGCTGTCTGCTCCCCTCTGCTGAATTTCTGGGCCTCTCTGAGTGAAATCTGGGATGAGATCCTGCCATTTGTGTCCCTAAATGGGGGAGAAGTAGGAGAGCCCTGCAGATCTGAGACTTCAGCCTAAAAGGAGCATTTCCATTCGATAAATGGGCCCAATTATAAATAATTAAGCATGGGCTTGAGTAGTAAGTAATTTATGTGTTTTCTTTAAAATGTCCCCAGCATACTGACATTGATGAATAAGCTCACAAGAGTCCAGGAATCAGAGAAAATTCTGCTGAGCTGAAAGGCAGGTTGTGTTGACCAGGCCTGTCAGGAGGTCTTCTGACCATTCACTCACTAGTAAATGCCCGGCATGCGATGGCAGACAGGCCAGGCCCTACTGTGTGCCCAGCAGCAGGGGCCATAATCCATGTACTAAGACCTCTGAGCATATATGTTCTGGTCAGCATCAGCTTACCCAACCAGGGTGGGAAGCACGGGAGTCCTGGTGCTTCCTTATAATCTGTAGTGAGCAGTTTTGATGGGGGTGGGTGGGTAGGAGAGTTAGTCAAAATATTAGAAATAGCACGTAATTTAAGATATTGCTTGCTCAAAATCCAAAAGCAACAGCCCCTCCCCTTGCCTTAAAAAAAAAAATCCTTTGAGACATAATCAGTTCTCACTCTGGAAGAAGGCAGGCAAGGCCGTTTAGATAAACAATGGAGCCTGGGACGGCAGGGGTGGGTAATCTATCTTTGAAGGAACGTAGATAACCACCGGTCATCCACAGAGATGCAGGTGGTTTCTTGTGACTCAGGCTCCCTTTGTGCTCCCTGGGCATCACGGCTGTTGTCAGGGGCTATCGAGTCAGACCCTACACAGAGGGGGGTCACTGCAAAGCCTGCTTTTGTTTTCACAGTTTGAGGTAGACAACTTGCTTGGCTTTCACCGAATCTTGAAAGCAGTTTGGAGGCAGCAAATTCTGCTCTTCCCTTCTTTCTCATCCTGGCAGGAAGAACCCGGTCTCTCCACTCAACCTGTCTTTGGCTGAAAATGGTGACAGGTGATCCCGGACCTTTCTTTGTTTCCTGACCGCGGTTTCACATGTTTTCACCACATCAACGGTTCTGTTTCAAGTTTCTGGCTCTCTTTCCCACACCACGCCCCTCCCTCCACCCTTAGAGCCTTAGAGGCACCCTGGGGGCGCCGTGTTTTACGTGTTGGGCTGCTAACCACAACTTAGAAGGCTCAAATCCCCCAGCCACTTTCTGCTCCTGTAAAGAATTACAGTCCCAAACCCTGTGCCAGTGGTTCTCAACCTGTGGGTCTCGACCCCTTTGGTGGTCAGAGACCCTTTCCCAGAGGTCACTTGATTCATAACAGTTGCAAAATGACAGCGATGAAATAGCACGGGGAATCATGTTATGGTTGGGGGTCACCCCAACAGGAGCACCTGTATGAAAGGGTCGTGGCATCAGGAAGGTTGAGAACTGTTGACGTAGGCAGAGTCGCTGTGAGTCGGAGGGACTCACTGGATGTGAGTTGGTGGGATAGGGATGGAGATCCTGGGAAACAAAGTAACCAAACTCCCTGCCATCCAGTTTGTCTCAGAGGGGACAGAGGAGAATTGGAGAACTGCCCAATCTGTCAATCTTAGGGTTTGCAGAAGCAGAAAGCCTCATCTTTCTTACACAGGGCGGCTGGTGGGTTTGAACTGCTCACCTGGTGGTTAGCAGCCCATTTTGTAACCCCTACCCATGGGCTTCTTCCCCAACCCAAACTCACTGCCTTCCAGTCGATTGTAAGTAACAGAAACCCGAAGGCACAGGACAGAACTGCTGGGGGGGTGGGGGGTGGGGGGGGTTCTGCGACAGACAGCCCAGCTTTGGGGGCCAGATCGAGTCATTCTATACAAAGTAAACAGTCTCTTTGTCTTGTGTTGTTATGGCCCCTTCAGCAAGATAAACAAGGGCTTCCTTGAGCTTGTTTGCCAATGGGAACCGTCAATTGTTCACTTACAGATCAGGAAGTAAGCACAAGGAAGCTGTGCTTACCTTGCTTCTTGGGTAATCTGCTGCGGATTCCATTTATTCTTTGTTGCCTTGGGAGATATTTAGAGTATCGGGTTTCTATAGCTTTAGAAAAGCAAGGTGCAGGCCTAGAAGGGCAGCTACCCAATCCTGTGGAGAGGGCTGGGAACTTGATTTTCCAGTCTCTCTTGCAGGTTTTTTTCCCCCTGCTATCCGGTTGTCTCCTGTCTCGTGGCGATTCAGAACACAACAGAACAAGATCTGGCCTGGTTCTGTACCATTCCTACGATCAGGTGTGGGTGGGGCCGTTTTGGCCCCTAAGGTTTCCGGTGATTCGTTTCTGGAAGCAGAATGCCAGGCCTTTCCTCCTGGTCTGGCTCAGTCTGGAAACGCAGCCGAGACGTGTTAGCATCGCAGCAACATGCAAGCTGCGAGGTTTCTCAGGTGGGACATGGCTTGGTGCTTGGCTTCGCACCAGACCGAATCCACGCTGAAGCCTGGTTTGGGATCCAAATGGGTTTCAGAAAGGAGAAGTTTCAGGGTTTACAGTCACGGAACATGGGTAACCTCAGGGACTGGGACTGCGCACCCAGGGAGGCCCAGCCCAGCGGAAGGTAGAGAGGCAGCAGAAGGGCCGGTAGCCTCCAGGTTCTGACATTTAGGGCTTGTGGCTAGGAGGTATAGTTGACAATGCCGGTTGACCCTACTGGCGGAATTAAGCCCACCTGGCCTAGTTTGGGCCCACCCAGAGTATCGCCCTCCTGATCTGGCTGAAATTGGAGCTTGCCCCCTTCGCCTATGTTGGCTTCCAACCTTCTGTAGTGGGGTGGGGGTGGGGGGGACTCTAGGCATGGAGAGGGACACTTTTGGTCCCGGTCTCTCGTTACTTAACAAAGCTGCCACTGCTGACAGACTGCAGCGGGGCTCCGCCTGAGGTGCACTGACTGGGAATTGATCTTGATTCTCTGCACGGAGGGCAAGAATTCTCTTTCCGGAACCACCACTGTCCTCACAGCCCCCAGGCCCACTCTTAACTCACAGTGACCCTATTGAAAAGTGGTTCTCAACCTTCCTCATGCCGTGACCCTTTAATGCCATTCCTCGTGTGGTGGTGACCCCCCAACCACAAAATTTCATTGCTACTTCATAACTGTAACATTGCTACTATTATGAATCGGACGACCCCTATGAAAGGGTCCTGTGACCACCCCCCCCCCCAAGGGGTCTCTACCCACAAGTTGAGAACCGCTGCTGTAGAACATTTCCAGGTCTGTCCATATCATCATAAGAGAGACCTACCTTTCTCTTGAGGGGTAACTGGTAGGTCTGAACCATCAACCTTGTGGGCCTTGCAGTCCAATGCTTACCTGACAGCACCACCAGGGCTCTTCCCTTAGAAAAACCTGAAACTTAACCCACCGACACCCAGTCAACTCTGACTCAGAGCAGCCCAGGGGGACAGAGTCGAACGGTCTCTGGTTTCTGAGACTCATTCTTGATGGGAGGAGAAACCTGAACCGTTCTCCCACGTAGCGGTGAGTGGTTTTGAACTACCGACCTTGTCGTTATAAGTCCAACTTGTAGCCATTAAGCCATGGTGGATCCTTCCGGGGATCCTTCGGGGTGGCCAAATCAACCCAGTTCTGCCCAAAGCAACAAGACAGACTTTCTAACAAAGTACAAAGCTCACCAGTGGAGGTTGGCGCTGGCTTTTGTTTGGCCCCCACACAACAAAGTGCATCCACCCCTCAACAAAACAACCCCCCCCCACACACACAAACAAAACTCCTCATGGCCACTAAGTGGCTGCCCACTTATAGGTACCCGATAAGACAGGGCAGAACTGTCTTGTGGGTTTCTGAGACGGTCACTCTGTAGGGGAGAGTGACCTTTTTCTCCTGGGGAGCGGCTGGTGGTGCCCAATTACAGAACTTGAGGACTGCAGCCTGAGGCAGTCCTCTATACCGTGGACACAGGAGCACGGGGAAGCCAGCAAGCTGAGGTTGGTGAGTACTTCTCGGCGGGGCGGGGGAGCCCCGAGCAGGAACTGCCCCGCTGCTGAAAGCATTCCTGGCCACTTGGCTTCATCCTCATTAGAGTGTAAGGGTTTAAGGTTCGGCTAAGCTCAAACACAACCAGAACAGATCGGCGAAGTCTAACTGGTGAAAAGGGGTTTCTTGGAACTTTTGATCGATTGAAATTCCTCCTGCTTTGTGGTGATCATCATTTGGATTCGTGGACTGCCTGAATTGAGGATGATTCCGAAACCCAAAGGAGGGGTGTGTTATTAAAACTGGGACTCTCCTGGAAAAAGAGAATCCCATCTTGTGCGTGCACTTATGTCCTCGGGCCCCTTGCCAAAAGCACTTTTATTTTCCTTTAATTGCAGAACCCAATTTTTATACCCTCTCTCCGAAGAAGCCCATTTCGGATTCATCTCTCAGCGTTGGCAGATTGGGATATTACAAAGCTAGATCACCCACTTTGCTTTAGAGCCATCCGTTCGCCGTGGCCCAGAGACAACAGCTACGGAGAGGAAAAAGTCCCCCTACCCTGCAGGAAATGACTTCTGCATTTCTATTAGCCTTTGCAGACCCTTAATTGCATTCATAATTCTGGGGAGATTGCTGCTAGACAAGTTGTTCTCCTCAGAGACCACTTCTGGCTATTTCCTTGTGACCTCCAATGGTATTCAGAGCCCCTTGAGTTCTCTGGTTCTTGGACAGTAAGCCCATGGCTGTGGGGTCCTGACTGATGGCTCCTGGACGACAGAGAACTGCTCTCTGAGATGGTAAGTCTTTAGGGAATCAGATTGTCTCATCTCTCTCCCGCAGAGTGACCTGCCACGTTCGGTGGTCTGCATCCTCTCCCCACTCCTCCCCCACGTGAACTGAGCTGGTAGGTTGACCTTCGGGTGCACTCTGGGGTCTTGGGTCAAAGGGTTCTTCCTCCACCTACATGTGGCGGCTTTGAACATGAGACCGCACCGAGTGTCTGGAAATGTCTGCAGGCAGTTGTGTGTAGAACAAGGAACCCTGGTAGTGTAGTGGTTACCAGCTGGGCTGCTAACAGCAAAACAACAAGGTCTGCATTTCGAAACCACCAGACTCTCTGAGGGAGAAAGATGAGCTTTTTACCCAGTCCTGTAAAGCAGTGGTTCTCAACCTGTGGGTCGTGACCCCTTTGGGGGGGGGGTCTGAGATAGTTATGATTTATTGTGCCAACCTGGCTGTTAAACACATGATTAATTGAAGGGCAGAGAGAGAAATGGCTCGGTGAACCTCACCTTTCCAGTTCTCGGGTCTCTTGTGATGGTGGAGCCAGGGTGCAGCTGCCTTAGCAAGTTCCCTGCTTCAGCTGGCAAAGCTCACTTCCTGCAAAACATCCCCGAGAAGCTGCATGGACCTACCCTGGGTGCTGGAGCAGCTGTGTGGAGACCCCTGCCAGCTTACACATGCGCTGTAGCTTTTCTCCTGCAGTTCGCATCCTTGCGTGTATTTTGTGAGATGGAGGAGGACTTTGCGGGTTGGCGGCAGACGCAGGGGCTGATGTTGGGCTTGCGGACTTGGGCAGCACTGGGTTGGGATGTTTTCTTGCTGTGCACTTACCCTGTATATAAAACTCTCTTCAAATATGAATTTTTGTGGATTCGTTTCCCTAATGTACCCAGACTAACACAGGGTCGAACGACCCTTTCATAGGGGTTGCCTAATACATCCTGCATATTCGATATTTACAATACGATTCATAATAGTAGCAAACTTACAGTTATGAAGTAGCAATGCAAATAGTTTTATGGTTGGGGGTCACCACCACATGAGGAATTGTATGAAAGGGTCGCGGCATTAGGAAGGTTGAGAACCACTGCTGGAAAGGCTTGCAGTCTGGGCAACCCACAGGGGCACTTCTACCTTGACCGACAGAGTGGCTTTAAGTCGGAATTGACTTGATGGTGATGAGTTTTGAGTGCACAGAACATGGGGCAACAAGAACCTCCCCCCTCTCCATCCCACCCTGAGCAGGCACAGGCTGCGGAGGCTTGTCACTGCCACGGCCTCCTGATAACACTGGTGCTGCTGCTTGATCATGACAGGCCCCATGCCGGTGTCCTGCAGGTGGTGGAAGGGCAGTGGATTATGCCTCCACACTGTTGTCAGAGGAGAACTGCACCTCCTTGCATTTCTGATGGCTTCTCAGGAGCAGAATGCCAGGCCTTTTTTGCGTGGTGCCTCTGGGAGGTGTTAACTCTTTGTACCATCCGGACCGGCCAATTTAAGTCTTGTCTGGGTGATGAATGGACCCTGTGACAAGTTTCACCATGATCTCTGGGCCCGGTGAAGGAGGCGGGGTGGGGCTGTGGCTGGGGCTGGGGCAGAGCTCCAAATGATGGGGGCGGGGGCACATACGTCCCTTTTAGCTAAGAGGTGTGGCTGTGTGGTACCAAGTCAGGTTGCTCCTCTGCCATGATTCCCTGCTTCTTCCTGGGGCTTCTGGCAAGGAAGTGGCTCCAGTGTGGCCTGAGGTTGCTGGGGAAGGTGAAGGGAAGAGTTACAGGGCTGCCTCCTCCTCCTCCTCCTCCTATATGCTTTTGATCTCCAGATCAGTGTGCTGCATTGTAAACAGAGACTGCTTGGGCTCTATCTCCCCCCCCACCCCCCCCAAAAAAAACAAAACAACTGGGGCAGTCACATGGGATGTCTACACCCTTTCCAGCTGTGCAGCCATTCTGCAGATGGATTTCAAATGCAGTTAGAAAGTAAGAAAGGAAAAAAAAATGGGGGAGTAGCCCTGGTCAATATATGGGGAACAAAACAGTTGTGTTTCAGCAATCTCCGTATGTCCAGTTTAGGTGACTTTGCATGCACACATAATGCTCTTCAGCCATCACCATGGCCGCTTCCTGCACATCTCACCATCCTTGGGGGCTCAAAAAGGGCTCCTGGGGCTGGTAGGAGTGAGACTGGCAGAACCCCTGAGACTATGGGTCTTGGTCACCCTTCTGATCTGGAATGGAAATCATACCCTGGCTTCATTTTCAGTCTAATAATAATAATAATAATAATAATAATAATAATAATCCAAAATCACTGTCATTGAGTCACTTCTGGCTGTAGGACAGGGTCGAACTTCCCCTGTGAGTTTCTGAGGCTGTGACATTTCACTGGAGTAGAAAACCCTGTCTTCTCCCATGGAGCAGCCGGTGGTTTTGAACTTGGGATCTTGCAGGTAATAGCCCAACTAGTGATCTCTATCCCACCAGCGCCAAACAATTCTCCCTCCTCCCATGGAGTCAGTTCTTACTGGCAGCTCCAGGCATAGCCGCCATGCTAGCAGGGCTCCTTCATGCCAAACAATGGACAGGCCTCAAAGGAGAGGGAGCCCTGGAGGTGGTGTGGGCTACGCGTTGGGCGTCAAACCATGAGTTTGGCAGTTTGAAACCACCAGCTAGCTGCGCTGAGGGAGAAAGGTTCTCCTCCCAGAAAGAATTGGTCTGAGAAACCCACAGAGGCAGTTTGACCTGGTCCTCTAGGGATGCTAATGAATCAGCATTGATTAGATGGCTGAGTGAGTCAGTGCCTGAATCACTGGGTGGCAGACTGATGATCTGATCTGCAAACTTTCACCCAATTCACAAGAACATCTTAAAAAGGAAAAAGGAGTCCTAGTGGCACAGTGGTTAAGTGTTCCCCAGCTAGAAAGGGTGGGGGTTTGAATCCAGCAGCCGATTAGAACCCCGTGAGACCTGGCCAGCTCCTCCCGGCATCGACTCCTTGACAGTGGGCCAGGTTTGTTTTCCTTGCTGATGGGCACGGCGCCCCCTAAACCTCACGCCACTCTTTCTCCCGGTGTATGAACATTTTTTTTTTCACAGAATACACACCATTCCCTGCACCCTGTGCAGTCTTGGTGGGACTAAGGGAGTGGACGAGCCACAGGCAGGCCGGTGGCCAGTGAGCCTGGAGGTGCTGTTCCTGGCTGGACTATTGTTTGGGGGAGGCTGCCTTGTGGGGAAACTGGGGACACCGACGACTCAAAGAGCTCAAATCACTTCCCAAACTCGTTTGGCTCGCCACCCCCTCTTCAGGGATAAAAAAAAAAAAATTACTCAGTGACCTCTGGGAATGAAAACTTTGTCTTATAGCCTGTCATCCAGGATCCAACGTGGACACTGCTTTTGCTGCCCCCCCCCCCAGAGTGTTCCAGCACGGCCCCCAGAGGGCTGCTATCTCCCACATCGAGAACCTGGTCTTCTCAGAGGCTCCCCTTTTCCTTGCTCTGCCTTCTGGACCCAGGTACCTGCCAGCCTTTGCTACAAACCCTCAGACCACTCCCTGGCTGTGTGTCTCTGGGCAACTCAGACGGAGGCCCTTTCTCGCTTTCCCATGGGTGGAAAATGCTGGGAGCATTCCAAACGTGGCCTGGGCTGAGATAAGTGACTCCTGATGATCTCCAGGTTTGGCTGTCCAACTGATGAGCAGCTCTGGAAACTTTCCCCTGTCCTCCTCACAGTCCTCTGCATGTCAAGTCTTCCTTGTGGCGGTGTCTGTCCACCTCACCCGGGCTTTCCCTCACAGCACCCTCCAAATACGGTGCCTTCCTTCTAGGGATGGCCTCCTCCCCAGACATGCCTGTGTGAGTTGGACAATGTTCTGCCTGTGACCTCATACAGGGTTTTCACGCACAAACTTTCAGAAGTTGATCTCCAGGCCTTTCTTCCTAGTCTGTTTCAGCTTGGAAGTTCTGCTGACACACTGCCCCTTATTTGAAGAATAGGGGGTGTAGCTTCTGGTTCCTCGGCAACATGCCAGTCACCGCAAACCTACAGGACACATGCGTCATATCCATGGCCCAAGGCATTCTCTCCAAGGACAGAGAAAGGGCTGGGAGCAGATTCTTTCCTGCTTGTGAGGGCCAAGGCATGGCTCACCTTGACCAGCAGCTCGCCCTTGAGTCACTATTGACTGGGGTAGCTCAGGGAGGATGTGACATCATCAACAAACATAGGTGATCATAGATACTGGGGCTGAGACAGAGATAAGCTCCAGTGGCCAGGCTGGGTCTGTGTAGAGGGCAGAGAGATCCAGCCCAGAGCTGTTAGCTCTGTGACATGCCAAGACTAGGAAGGAGCCAGGAGAACCCCAGGAAAGGACACTCTCACCGGTCATCTTGGGGTTCTGCTAAAGTATTGGGGGCAAGTGTCCTCAGTCCCAGTGGGGACAGGATGCCCATGGCAGCATTGTGATGGTCACTTTGCTATTCTGAGGCTGTGCATTGTTTCCCCCAGGACACACTGTTCTTCAAGGGTCACTTAGCATGTTTCCTAATACTCTCTCTCCTGCCCATATACGATGGTAAGTATTGCTCCAAAATCCTGGGAACCCTTTTAACCAAGAAGATAAAACCATGAAGCTACTGTTTCTTGGCATAGCCTCCCTCTAGGTCTTTTCATCGATATGCTTCTGAGGGCAGTGTTTCCATCTCTCTATCCCTCCACTCAAAGATCTGCTCTTTGATTAACACCAACCTCACAGTCTGGGATGCCACAGTCTGGGCATCCTCCAGGGCCTTCACCGGTGGTCCTTTTCCAACTTCTTAGCATTTGGGGAATGAAAAGGAGCCTAAATAGGTAATATCAGGACTACATGGTAGATAGGGGTTCCAAGGTAATTCCTGTAAGACAGCCATTGCCTATCCTGAAAGAACAGGCAAGCTCACTGTCCTGGTGGGAAAAACAATTCTTTTGCCTAAGTCTCCTGGCTTCTCCTGCAGTTTTCCATTTTCTTGAAATTTCCTAATAAGCCCCCATGATTGTCCTGTGAAGCCTGCTTCTTTTGCCACATCATTGGGTTCCTCCAATCCTGGCAAAACTGGCTAATTACTCCTGGGATTGTTGCCAAACCTGTTTTGTCATCACATGGTTTAAGATATAGAACTGGCTTGGTTTTCACTGAAACTTGGAAGCAGTTTGGAGGTAGTAAACCCTACGGTGTCCCTCTGTCTCTCTCTTGCAGAAATAGACAGAATTTCTCGAATCAACTTGGTGTTTGGCCGAGACAGTGCCAGGCAATCCTGGGCCTTGATTCTTGGCAACACCCTAAGTGAGAAGACATAGAAGAAGTCAAGAGAGAGGCAGTCCTACACAAGGGAACAGACTTTGGAGACTTCTAAGGGTGAGAGGACAAGGGAAGGGAGGGGATCAGACAGGAGATGAGAATTCACCTGGGTGTAAGGGATACTAGAAACCCCCAAGAGGGAGAAGAGCCATTAAGGAGTGGGTGAAGGGTAGCGTTTCGGGATGTTGGTTAGTACGTTACACAGCTGAATATGAAGTGGACAACCCAAGATATAACCCCCTCCTATTTCACAATAGAAAAGGAGAAAGAAGCATGAAGAAATTAAAGAAGGTCTCAAAGAGTTCGTGGGACAAAAGAGATGGAAATGCTCACCGAAAGCCCCCCAAAACCGGTGTGGAAAATTCCATGATTTTTTTTTAAGTACAATTTCATTGTTTGATGAAGGTTTCTTACATGGTATTTCAGATTCTCCCTCAACAATGCCCACACTTGAATTCCATTTTCCCCTCAATCTTCTTTGAAGTCGCCCATTCCTACTTTCAATCGTGGTAAACGTAAGTGAAATAGATTCTTTTAGAAATCAAAATGAAGGCCAACAGGGGGTGGTGGTGGTGGGGGTGGGGAAGAACAACCGTCCGTGGGGAACAAGAGATTTCATTTTTAAGATAAAGACAAGATCCAGATTCCAGATGTTTCCTGCAGCTTCTGACTCTGGCTGACATGGAATGCTGTTGCCCCGCCCTGGAGGGGGGAAGGGGCAGCACCTGGAGTCCACTGAGCAGGGGGCAGGCTCACCCCAGCCCAGTCATAGCTCCAGGGTGGCCCCAGAGCAGGCTCTCATACTGCTCTCCAGTTCTGCTCACCTGTCACCAGCTCCTGGGCAGGTTAGTCCCTGTGCAGAGACAGGTGGACATAGGGCCAGACCCCACCCTGAGTCCTGTGACTACCCACGGATAATCAGGCTCTGAACCTCCATCTTGTCCCCCTGAGCTGGTGAACTCCAGATGAGCTGCCCACAGAAAGGGGGCTCTTGCTAGAATGGCAGAGCCCTGCCTTGTTTGGGTTGGTTTAGGATGTGAGCTTTAGTTAGATGCCTTAATAATCCTAATAATATGGCAAAAAGCTTTTGCAATGAACCTAGGAAACTATCTATACCTATATTTCTCCAGAGGTCCTTAGACCACCATCCCCTGAAGTCTCATGGTCCCTTTTTATTCTAAAGTGTGTGTGTGTGTGTGTGTGTGCACGTGCATGTGTGTGAGGGGGTATATCCCATGCTTAGTCTTGCTAGACCACCACCCCTTGTAAGCCTCTGAAATGGGGTATGCTTTGTGCCTGGCTACTTATTTTAATGGCTTTGCTTCCTGTCTTACTTTGTTAAAACATCCCAAATGAGTAAGCTGAAAAGGAATTTTTACTGCAAGGGAGGCGGCGGCTACATTTTGGATTTTGAACAGATGAAATTGTGTTGCATTTCTAGTCTTTTGATGAGCAGTGGGCTCTTTTGCGTCCTCTGTCCGTCACTGTGATCTCATCTGATATTTGTCCTTTTGTGATTTGAGTGCTTTCACCCAGCAGAATGTTTCCCCAAGTTCCCTCCAAGTCACAAGGTGCTGCAGAGGTTTATCATTGTCTTTTCTTGACAAGATGCCTAGCAGTCCATGGCATGTGTGTGCCAGAGTTTCTTTAACCATTTCCTACTGATGGGCATTTAGGCTGTTCCCCTCTTCTCGCTCGTGTGCCCAGGGCTGCCCTGAACGTAAGGCCTCCTGTATTCACAGCCAACCCCACACCAATCCAACACTTTCTACTTGGGCCACGTGGAGACATGAAGTGCGTTCTACAAGATCACCTCACCTTCCTTTTCTGAATCTTTCTTCTGTTAACATGCGTGGTAACCCACTGTCCCCAAGCTTCCTATTTAACCTTTCAAGTTGCTGTTGTCCGTTTGATCCCATAGGGATAGTTCTTTATTTTGTAAAAATCATTTTACTGGGGGATCATACAGCTGGTATCACAACTCATACACCTTTGTATGTATGTTACCGTCATCATTCTGAAGACATTTTCTTTCTACTCAAGCCCTTGGTATCAGTTCCTCATGCCCCCATCTCTCTCATGAGCCCTTGATAATTTAGAAATTATTTTTATTTTTTCATGTCTTACACTGACTGATGTCTCCCTGCACCCACTCTTCTGTTGTTTGTTCTCTTTTGTGGGGGGTTCTAGGTCTATCATTGTGATAGGTTCTCCCAATCTCCCCTCACCTTCCCCTTCTCCGCCTGGTATGGCTACTCTCATTGTTGGTCCTGATTGGTTTATCTGTCCTGGATTTCCTGTGTTTCCAGCTCTGATCTGTACCCATGTATATGCGCTGGTCTAGTTGAATTTGTAAGGTAGAATTGGGGTCATGATAGTGGGGCGTGGAAGCATTAAAGAGCTAGAGGAAAGTTGTATGTGTCATTGGTGCTATACTGCACCCTGACTGGCTCATCTTTTCCTGTGACCCTTCTGTAAGGGGATGTCCACTTGTCTACAGATGGGCTTTAGGTCTCTACTCTGCCCTCCCCCTCATTCACATTCATATGATTTCTTTGTTCTGGGTCTTTGATGCCTGATACCTGATCCCACAGACACCTCACGATCTCACACAGACTGGTGTGCTTCTTCTATGTGGTCCTTGTTGTTTCTCAAATAGATGGCCGCTTGTTTATCTTCAAGCCTTTAAGGCCCCAGACCCTATATCTTTTGATAGCCAGGCACCATCAGCTTTCTTCACCACATTTGCTATGCACCTATTTTGTCTTCAGTGATCATGTCCAGAAGCTGAGCATCACAGAATGCCAGGTTAATGAAACCAAGTGTTCTTGAATTAAGGGAGTACTTGAGTAGAGGCCAAATGTTCAGCTGCTATCTTAATATTTAACATATAAATATGTGTACATAGATCTATTTCCCTATCATTATATATAAATATATTTACTTAATTGCATGCCTGTATTTCAACCAAATGCCCTTCACCCCCTAGTTCTTTCTTCTTTTGCCTTTACTTTCTGCTTGTCCTACTCTCATGTTCAGCCTTCATTCGAGTTTCAGGAATTCCTCTTGGTTATATTGCCCTTGATCAACCCCTTCCAGGCATCCTACGCCCTCCTCCTCATCAATTTTATATCACTTGTTCCCTGGGCTTGTTAACACCAACTTCCTTTCCCATGCCACCCCATCTCCCATGTAGCCTCAGAACTGTCGGTCCCATTGTTTTCTCCTCAAGGATTGTTTATCCAACCTATCTTATCTAGATAGACAAGCAGAGACACCAATAGGCACAAAAACAAGACAGAGAAAAACAAAACCAAACTAAAAAACCAAACAACAAGAAGGACAACAGCAGCAACAAAGCCTATAAAGAGTTCCAGGTCTTTTTGCTGGCCTTTCAGAGTGTTTTCTGATGAGGTGCCACATCCTCGTCCCAGGGTCTGTTTTTGGTTCTCCCCTGGGGCTTCATTGCTTTGTTCTCCTTGCTGCTGGGTTGCCTGCCCTTAGCGTTTCACTGTGGTGTGGTGGGCTGGGGTCAGATCAGGCACAATTCTTGTACTGTGCCTTGTGGGGCGCCCCATGGTCTTCTCTGTGCATTGGCTGCTCTGATCAGGAATATTGTCCTCAGGGCTTGTCGGACCAGGTTGTGTTCCACTCTTTCTCTCTCCCCCTTTGTTTACTCCTGTGTGCTCCGATCAGACATGCCTCTCTCCCTGAGCCGTAGCTTCAGTGCTGCTCTCTATTGTGTATTCTTCTGTGGGAAGTGGGGTGTCCACGTAGTTGGGATTGAAGCCAACCCCTCAGACCTCTCTATTGGTTCCCTGCTTCGTGCCAGTATGTTGTATTCACATCTTGGCACACCGGGTTGAAGTTTGGTCTCTCTTAGGGATAGTTCTTTAGAATAACACAGTACTTAGGGCAGATATTCTAAACTAAGCTAGACTACTATTTGGTTTAAAGGAGATAGTTTTAAGGTTTAAAAATGATCTCAAGTGGGCTGAGCCCCGGTGGCGTAGTGGTTGTGCGCGGGACTGCGGCCCACTGGGATGGAGGTTCAATTCCGGCTCCCAGGAGCAAAGGCTGGGCCTCCTACTCCCACCACCTGAGGGCAGTGATGCCTAAAAAAAAAAAAAGAAAGAAAAATGATCTCAAGCAAATAGTTTCAGGGGTTCTTCCAGTCCCCATGATGCCTAAAAGCCAGTGTTGTGAAATTCTGTTCTACATTCACACCCCCACTCCCACCTCACTTTTGATCAGGATTCTTTAGTGGTATATGATCAAAATGTTCAGCATGGTAGCCAGGCACCATCTAGTTCTTTTGATCTCTTGGCAAAAGAGACGATAGTGCATGGAAGTAACTAACCACACATTCCAAATCCTTGTCCTATTCCTGACTCTTCTTCCTCTATTACTCCAGGTGAATAGAGTCCCATTGTTTCCTGGATGGTCCTCTGCAAACTTTTCAGACCCGAGGCTCCCACAATGAGCTAGGAGGTAGGATAGGAGGAGCAAACACACGATTAGGAAATTAGCTGGGATGGTCCATGAAATCATGACTCTAAACTCACAACCAAGAAAACACGAACTGTTTAGCTCCATTAAAACAGCACCGGCACTTGCTCTCCTTGTTGTTCTTGCTGTAGAAATATGTATCGCCCATCAATTTGGCCTTTTCTAAGTGTGCAGCCGGGTGACGTCAATTACATGAATCATGAGCAGCCATCATCTTTGAGCAATGCCAGGGGCATGGGAGGAGTTGGAACCTTGATCTATTGCTGATGGGCATGAAAACCGTCCAGCCTTTGTGGGTGTGTTGGTCTGAGTTGACTAGAGAAACAAATCCATAGACACGCATATATGTATAAGAAAGAGCTTTATATGTCAGAGCAGTAGAATATTGAGAAAATATCCCAGTCCAGTCCAGATCATGTCCATAAGTCCGATGTTAGCTCATGTGTCCAATACCAGTCCACAAATTCCTCTTTAGATCCACATAGCCATGCAATAAGGCCAAATGCAGGAAGAGCACAGGCTAGTGGGTGGCAAGCCGTGTGGATGAAGCTCCTTCAGCTGCAGGGCTCCAGTGTCACTCCAGGCATCTTCTCAACAGAAATGTCTTGCAGAGAGAGAGAGAGTGTGGGAAGGATCCCAGGGCTGACAGGGTTCTCCATGCGGCTCCTCCAGCTTCAGGGCGCTGGCTGCATCGTGGCTGTAACTCCGTCGGGCTCATCGTCGGGAATGTCCCACAGGACGTGAGCGTGCATCTCGCCTCCAGCGAGCTAGGTATCGCGTTCGTTCCTCCAAATGAGGTCATCGAGCTGCGACCCTGATGGACAGGCTCAACCCCGCCCTTCACTCTTAAGTCTCAAATTGACAACAGATTAGGTAACAACCACAATGGGTTACCCATTGTTACCCCCCCACTGTCACGAAGTAAATGCTCCCCTAGAGCTGCTCGTCCGAGTTTCTGAGCCTGTAACTGGGGAGTGGAAGAAAGTCCCGTCTTGAGCTGGTGGTTCCCATCTGCTGACTTTATGGCTGGCAGCCCAATGAGTGAACACTGCCCCAAAGGAGCTGTCACATGACCTGGCGAACCCATGTCTGGGGACTTAAAAGCAGTGACGTAGGAAAGGTATGCCTGCCATTGTTCATCGCAGCACTATGCATAAGAGCCCAAAGGTGGAACTGAGCTGAAGGATGGAGACCCGATGGAAGGATGGGCACTGAGACGTGGTCCATGCACCTCACACCGAAAACTCGCTGGAAACCTCATTATTCCCCTTCAGAGTGGCTGGTGGGTTTGAACGGCTGACCTTGGGGCTAGCAGTCCAAGTTGTAACCCACCACACAACCAGGGCTCCTTGGTACACACACACAATGGGAGCGGGCTCTGGCAGGAAGAGGGACACAGACGTGCTGACATATGCCACAACCTGGAGGACCTGTGAAGACATTCTGCTGAGTGAAATCAGTCAATCACAAAAGGACCTGTACTGTCTGACCTTACTCTCGAGGGACAAGAACAGGCGACTGCATCAAGACCAAAGCTTATTAGGATCTAGGGGGCAGGAGGGAGTGGGAGAGAGGCGACTGCCCATGGAGGTTTCGGTGAGCGATGCTGAACTGTTAAACATGCCGCCTTGGGACCTCTCTTATCTTGGTCACTGCATTCTTTCTGTGCCTTGGAATTCTGGGCTGAGTCCAGGGCCTCCCTCTCTCCTCACACTCTAGCCGGGTCTCGCTCTCCTTGAAGATGCTCTAGTCCTTACATGTTTGGTGGAGTTACTGGGAATCCCCCCTGCCTGAAGCCAACGTGATTCTGGCTCACGGTGACCTCTGTGGAGAAGCTGGTGGCCATTGGTCAAGAGCTTGAACCACTGTGCTTCCGTGGTTTCTCTGCTTGTCAAACCCTCTGCCATGGAGTCGATTCAGGCTCATGACTCCAGGACAGAGGAGGTCTATCTGCTCCAAAGGGCTTCCAAGGCTGTGA
The DNA here is from genome assembly GCA_004026705.1 of Nesogale talazaci. Lineage (NCBI taxonomy): Eukaryota > Metazoa > Chordata > Mammalia > Afrosoricida > Tenrecidae > Nesogale > Nesogale talazaci. Next base: position 20,591 of record PVJH01010570.1, read on the forward strand.
ATTCATACAGAAGCGGAAAGCCTCCCCTTTCGCTCATGGAGCGGCTTGTGGGTTTGAACCAGTTTGGAATCGTGCTTAACCAGGGCACGTCGCTGCATGGTTTGTATGGGCTTATCTGCCTGAGATTCTTGGAGTCCCCCTGATTCCCCACGGTGGCCGCTAGATGGTGTGCTTGGAGCACGGGTGAGCCGGCCCACCATTCCGCCTGGTCCTAGGTTTTCCTGCTGCTTCTGTGAGGATAGAGGAACCTGGTTCATTCATTCCCAATCAGAGCCCTGCTTGACAAAAGAGGAGATGGCAGCCCAGGTGGATGAAAGGACAGGCAACCTGATATCTCATAGCCCCTAACTGATAGTGATTTCTGGATATGAATTCCTCGTTTGCCTACATTAGTTGTTCTTAAATGGTTTCAGGCCAGAGGTACCTTGGACAAGCTGGTAAAAGTTAACCGTCTTTGGAAAACAAAGAGCCTTTACAAGTGATTCCATGGGCTCCCAGGACAACGTTAAAAATCTCTGCCCAACATGTTTGCAGCATATACTTTGATGTAGGGCTTCCCTTTAATGCCTAAAGGACTTCAGGGGCGCCATGGGTTAGGCACTGGGCTGCTAAGCACAAGATCAGCAGTTCAAAATCGCCAGTTCCTTCTTGGGAGAAAGATGAGGCTTCTTGCTCCCGTGAAGAGTGACATCCTGAGAACTCACAGGGGGTGGTTCTGTTCTGTCCTTTGGCATGACAGCGAGTTGGGAGCATGACCTTATTAATCTGCTCAAAAATATCTGTTAGTGGTGATAGCTATACCAACAAGCAAGCAAACAAACAAAATACCAAACAAACAAGATGACCCCCCCCTCAAAAAAAAAAGAAAGTATAGTTGTTGAGGCTCCTTATGCACAGCCTGACACCTCATGGGATTTGTTCTCTTGACTTGGAGACAGCGTGATGGTTCTTGGGGATTCCCAGTTAATTGGTCTCATCTGTTTACTCCTTCTGTTCTACTTCCTCACTATTTGGTAGAGTCCGGGATCTTAAGAACTTGCAAGTGGCCACCCAAGAAATAACAATTGATTTCTCTTCACTGGGAGCAACAGAGGAAGGAGAGTCAGAAATAGGAGGAGGAGATGGAATCTGTGATGAATGGGCTCTATGAACGACTGCTCCTTTTGTCATGAGATCAGAAGAGCTGGATGGTGCCCGGCTACCACGGCTGAATGCTTCCACCAAAGATTCCACGGAAGGATCCTGATGAGGGAAGAGGGAAAAGTAGCACAGACTTTCAAATTCTCATGGAACACAGACTCCCTAGAGTCATGAAGGCAGGACACACTTCTGAAACTATTGCCCTGAGTTGATCTTTAAATGTTAAGCCAAAAACAGCTCCTGAAGTCTTCTAAAATCCAAACACGCTTACTTAACTAGGAAAAGCATGTGCGCCTTGAGCATTGTGACCTTGCAAAATGACCTCTAGAAGATTAAATGGTCAAGGACATCCAGAGATGAGATGGAACACAGAGGGACCAGTGGGTTCATGTGGGTGAGGCAGGAACCACTCAGAAAAGGGGTGTGAAGATGGCGGTGCACCTGGAAGAGGGCCATCAGTGTCACCGAAGCCTGTCTGTAGAATCGGCGGAAATGGTGTCCTTGGTTTTGTGGAGCCTTTTCTCACCATCACCAACAAGAGACATGAAACAGTGCATATTTATCCTGACACCTACTATGTGCCAGGAATTTCTGGGTGGAATGCTCAGCTATGAACTCTGAGGTAGACAGCTGGATGCCCCCAGAGGAGCATTGGGGAAATGGCTGGTGGATCATTTTCCCAAAGAAAGGGAGAAGAAAGGATGGTTGATCTTCAGACAGGTCACAGCTGTTGAAAACGCCATTTTCAGAGCGAAGCTCAATCCCACTCTGACACACACGGCTCACTGAGGCAGAGTTGACTTGACAGTGGCGGGCCAAAGAACTCCTTTTCTTTCCCTGAGGAAAGTAATTATGCAACAAAACCTGCAAAACCTGGAACCCGTGTAAGGTGGTAACCTGTCAGAGCAGGAACACGGTAACATTTCCCATGAAGCAGAGCGATCAGGAAGTGGCCGTGCTGCGCTCTGTCAAAGGTGGAAGGCACTCCAGAGCTGGGCAAACAAAGCAGTCCCATTGAGTTCTCGCACAAAGATGCACGTCTCTTTTCTCCGTGGCTGCCAGGGGGCCCAGAGCCAATTGTGAAATGCACCTGTAAAAGATTGGGTTTGTAAAGCCTTCCTGTTTGTGTTTTCACTTTTGCCCACTTGACTTCCGGCTTTTAATTCCTGAAATTCCTTTTTCATGTTTATTTGGTGGAAGGCGCTTGTGGGGAAGTGAAATTTCTTGATAAGACTCTTCCACTCCTTGTCACTCTCGCCAAATATCTGGGTGCCACCAGGCACAGGGGGTGCGTGAAACCCTAAAAGAGGGGATTGGTCAGTTTTGCCATTTCGCTGGGTACCCTCGGGGAGTCAAGTCAGAAGCCTGAAGAAAGCAAGCGCCCCGTGACCCTCAAGAAGGCAGAGCCACCAGAGGGGCCAGTGTGTCGCGCCCGTCTGAAATCACAGAAGCAACAGAAGCAGCATAGGCTGCCGCACGGAGATCATTAGACAGAGCAGAGGAGTCGCACCAAGATCAGGAGACAGAACAGCAGGTTCCCAGCTCACAGAGACAAGGCAGGGGGCCAGAGAGAGACCTGGCGGCCGGCGTGACTGCGAAGAGATGTTGTAGACAAAAGAAATGCCTCCTCCAACATTTTGCAACCTGTTACCTTCCCTAAGAACCCCCCTGCAATGTGAGTATTGCCTGGAATTCTGCATGGCCATTGCAAGAAATGATCGACTCCAGCAGAGAAGCAAAGCGGGAGGAGCAGTCCCTGTCAGGATTGGGTAAAACAGGCTGGAGAGTGGAGGCAGGTCTGACCTCTGCGTGGGAGGAAAGGGCTTTAGGCTGGTGTGACCTTGGACTCTCCTTTTCCTTGGCGAAGCTCCAGGAGGTCAGACGTGGTCCCTCACGCCGTCTCTTCAGTGTTCTCACAGTATATTGTCTCAAATCTGTATGGAATGAAGTGCAGTGCAAAATAAACAAGGACATAAACAGAGTGAAATCTAGTTGTTTTGTTTTGTTTTTAAATATCAGCCCATCTCATTTCATACCTAAGAAGATATTAAGAATGTTCTCTAAAGTCATTTTCTTTGTGCAGTTTTATATCCCAGCTGACTTTCGGTGTCAAATTGAAAATGTGTTCCTCAAGGAAAAGACAGCCCAGTCCCCAAATGTTATTTTAAAATATTGCACTTTGAAATTGCAGCAAATATGTAAAGTCACGTATATGGGGGAATAAGTATTTTATCAAAAGATATTGTACTTACAATACTCATGCAAAATAAGTCACAGACTAAGGATGCAGAGTCAGTGGGCTTGTTTTTATGTTTTGATCTAATGATTTGAAGGCTGCAGAAATATGAAAGTGACTCCCCCTCACAGGCAGGACGCACTACTCAGTAAGTCTCTGCACTGCCCACCTGTTTCTAGAATCTTCTGAAGCAGAATTTCTTAGACCTTCGTCAACCTCGCACCTCTTCACTTTTCCACATCTCTGTAAGCACCTGCTGTCTTTGTCTGTCAATATTGGTTCTTTAGATCAACTCCATTTTTAAACTTGAGAGTAAACAGTTTAAATAATATATAAGAGCAGCGCAGTGAATTACTTTAATATGGCCCATCTGGCTATAGTCCTTGGAATTCCCACTAAATGATGGGGGGGGGGGGCGCTATGCAAATGTGGTGCCTGTGGTCTACCATGGAGTTTAAGCTGCTTGCTGTTAATGCAAATGAGGTGCAAGGTAACCTAAGAGAAGATTGGCCAGTTTGGCCAGGCGCTTAGGTTAAAAACGAGTCATTTCAGAGCAGAGGAGACAACTCACTGCTACCAAGAAGAGCCGAGAGGCTTCTTGGGACCTGGGGTTCTGGTGCTGGGACGTTCCTCGGCTCAGAAGCCAGAGAGGGAGCTGTAATAAGGGAGATGGTAAGAAACAGGGAGAAACTGTTGCTAAGGAGAGAGTAGCAGCCGGACTGGGTGCTGGCCGGGGCCATCCTAGGGGCTTCCTGGCCCACGGCAGGAAAGTGGGGAGAGCCAGGCTGGCTGACCCCCGGAGCAGGTATCTGAGAAGGTCTGGAGGAGGGCCCAGCCGCAGAGGACCAGAAGCAGGGATCCCGGGCCCAGGAGTTATCCCGATTATTTCTAAGTTGATCTTGATCCCGAGTTGAACACTGCTAGGATCGCAACAACCCCATAATCATGCGTGTGGGCTGAGAGCTCCGTGCGGCCCCTGCAGTGAATGAGGGGTCCGGCAGAGAAGGCAAGCGTGCCATGGAGGGAGGGGTCAGGATGGGTAAAAAGCTTGGCGGGGGTGGAGGCACGTGGGACTCTGCCTCCTGGGAATCACCAGGGCCTTGCGTCTGTCTCACTTAGTTACTTCGTTGCGCCGTCGAGACTCCTCACGACAAAGCCTGTTGTTCTGGTGGTGAGGTGAGGTCCAGTCGGGTCGGGTTCATAGCGACCCTACACACGTATGACAGAGCGGAACAGTGCCTGCTCCTGCCCCAGCCTCACACTTGTTCCCCCATGGGAGCCCATCCATGGCGTTGCGGCCATTGGGTCAGGCCACCAGTCCAGTGAAACGGACACCGAAGCAACAGCTCCTTCAGGCATCATTCAGTGACATGGGCGACGTTCTTTGAGTTGGGCAGCCATCCTCCTCCTCCTTTTTTTTTTGGGGGGGGTGCATCACTGCCCTCTGCTGGGAGTGGGAGGCCCAGTCTAGGTCCTGGAGAGCTACTGCTGGATTTGAACCGCCAAGCCAGTGGGCCGCAGTCCCGCACACAAACACTACACCACCGGGGCTCAGCCCTCCTCCTCCTCCTTTTCTGGTAGTTCCTTCCTTATTGACATAAGCTCATGGCCTCCTGATTTTGTTTTTTAATCTAATCTTTCAAGTGGCTCCTCTGAGCTTGGTCTCATGTAGATGGCCACTGCCCTTTCTGACTTTAGGGTTTCCGAGGCAGTATATACATCTTCACAGGAGCAGATAGTCTCAGCTTGCTCCTTCAGAGCGGCTGGTGGATTTGAACCATCGACCTTGGGTTGCGTGATCTAACCGGAACCCAACGGTGTCACCAGGACTCCCAGCTCATTGTTGAAAGGACCTAATGCTCAAGTCAGGGCTGACAGTTTTGTGAGTTAAGCTAAACAACTTTTGGCTTTAATAAGACTTTAACAGGGCTATTTTCAGTTGAAGATTTAAAGATGATCTCAAGGCAACAGCTTCTGTGGTTCCAAGAAGTCTGGATTCCATGAGAATTTGACATTCTGTTCTGCATGCTCCTCCTTTTGATTAAGACTCTTTTTGGAGGGCCGATCGGAATGTTGCGTAACTCCCTTGGTTTTTCAGTGGCTGATTTGTTCGGAAGGGAATTGATAGATCTTTTTCTCCTAGGGGCCTCTCGGGTAAAGTGATCTGATTTTAAGCGGGACACCATTGACCAGGGGGAGGGAGGGGTTCTTGATTAAAAATTTGATCTATATGGAGCAACAAAAGTTTTCATAGAATGCAAAAATAGTGTTGCAATATATGTATTTTAATTTTAAAACACTGCAGGATGTTGTTAAATTGTTAAAAAGCAGGATGTCTGGTCACCTTACTCTGGGGGGAGCTCCAACGTTCACCCTTTGGGTCAACAGCTGCCCATGGACTGTCTGAATTCATAGGCTCACCTGTGTGTGTGTGTGTGTGTGTGTCAGTGTGTGTGTGTGTGTGTGTGTGTGTGTTGAGATGAAATGCAGTGTGCTGTGCTCCCCTTGGAGCTCAGGGCTGGCCTCTGTCGAGGGGTTCTCCCCTGCACAGGGAGTGGCCTCAGCTTGGGGGCAACTAATATCAACAGCAGTGCCTGAGCACCGACCACACTGAGGTCATTTCTCAAACATTTCTCTTCCTTTCTCATCCCACACGCAGCCAGGTCACCCGCTGGCCCTCGTGGTGAATTCCTCTCGCAGTAGGTGGAGGGCGTGTCAGTTCTGGGCATGGCTCTCCCGGCTGGTCCTCATGAGCTGCCTCCCTGTTCTCACCACAACCCCCTTCTAAGACATTTCCTTTGTCCCTCCTTCAGAATCCAGCCCCTTCCCTGGCTGCACTGGCGGTGACTGCCACCTGCTGGTCCTCTGGTTGTGCCTCTCCACACGCTCGCCTAGGAAGACCCAGGCTTCTCAGTCCTCTGTGCAGTCCAGTGAATGCTGGGTAATGACCAAGGAAGATGGGGGGGGGGCGCAGATGCCTTTAAACAAATCTTAGAAGAAAGAACCAGCATGCTCCTTAGAAATGAGGATGGTGAGACTTTACAGCGCTTACTTTGGAAAAGACCCTCTTCGTTAGAGAAGGACATCATGACTGGGAAGGGACAGAGGGGCCATGAAAACAGGGAAGCCCTCCACGAGACGACTATTGACAACAATCGTCAAAACTAGGGACTCAAACTTATTCACAATCCTTATCAATCAAGAGACTGAAGTCTGGAAGTTGGGGACATTGTGATGGTACCTAGGAAAGAACAAGAACAACTGAACTTGACTGGAGGGCAGAGGGGCCCCGGACGCCAGCAAAGTGACCACCTCAGTGAATCAGCAGAGGGAGGAAGACTCCGCAGGGAATCAGATGCAATCGGGCACATTCGGGGTGGTATGGCGCATACACACACTGCCTTGAAGAGTGATCGCTAGCTAGAGACCGAACTAGTTTAGTGGGAGGACACTTCTCGTTCTGTGTCATCGGCAGTGTTTAGTTCACTTGTTTTTCAATAGCAAACCCTCCTCCTGGGTTTGAGGACAGTGGCTCTCGAGTCTGGGACCTGCAACTTCAGCCTCACCTAGGAACTTGCAAATTGGTGGCATGAGAAATTCTGGCATGTTCCACCTAGCCTTCTAGAGATCCTTATGCTCCCTCAACTTTGAGAAGCTTCTGTTCTAGAAAGAGCTCCACTCTTGTCCTCCACGCAGAGGTCTCAAAGTAAGAGGAGTTGAGTTCTACCCTGGATCTGCAACAGCTAACTGTCATCTCCAGCGATCACTACAGGATTTTGAACTTTAGTTTCTTCAACTGAAACATGAGAAAAACGACCTGGGCCAGGGCCGAGTCCCCAGCACCTCCAATCACTAGGGCACCTTCTCAGCTTCTGAAGTGGGTCCAACTTAAGGGTACATACCTCATGATTCCATTTATATTGAGTTCTAGAAGATGCAATAATGCCTCTAGGATGGGGGAAAATGGGAGCATCTGTCTGAGTGTGGGAGGTAACCTTCTGGCGGCGGTGGTGATGCTTTGTGTTTTGGGGCTTACATGCATTTGCCATTTTTTTCCCCTTTGGGGAGTGACCACAAAAAACCTTTTCACTGTGAACTGGTTGACAGAGCAGCACCCAACACTTCATGCACCTTTTGCTCCCTGTCATTGACTGTAGTCCCCTCCATGTGACATCACTTACCCGACTTGCTGTCTGGATTTCCCACTGGTCAACATCTTTGAATGGCACACTGAAGATTTGCCCATTTTACTCTCTGCGCAGTTGACCCCCAAAGAAGCAAAGGACCGTAAAGGAATGTATAACTGTTGTGGTCACATGCGTGCTGCAGTGACGAGGGGATGGAATGAACTCAAGTTGCGACTTGTCTTGCAGTACATCAAAAAGTAAGGTGGCCCCTTGGAGGGGCCAATCCCAAACCCACTCTTATTGAGTCTATTCCAACTCGTCTCCACCCTCCCTGGGGCGTCAGCCTCACCTTTCTCCTGCAGAGTGGCTGGCAGTCTCGACCGGTGTGCCCTGCAGTTTGCAGCCTAGTGCCTCATCCACAGTGTTTTCAGGGTGTCTCTGTTGGATGGGGAGGAGGGTGGATTGTACAACTTAGATAGTAAGTATATGGATTTCCCTGTAAAATGGTTTTGCCTTTTCTATTAAATGCGCGCTGTTGCATAATAAAAGGGCTCTTAAATAATAGGAAATTAAATCTAAACCAAAAACAAGGAAATAGATAGAAGAACTCCAAACTTATCGCCACTGAGTGGATGTCGAATCGTCCAACCCTCTAGGGCAGGGGAGAACTGCCCCTGGGTTTCTGAGACCGTGACTGCTCACGGGGAGTAGAAAGCCCCATTTTTTCTCCTGAGGAGCAGCAGGTGGTTTCGAGCTCAACGTGTAACCCTCATGCCATCAGGGCTCCCAAGGAAAGAGATGACACATGAGGAAATGTCCAACCATTTAAATAAGGTGTTTGTCATCTTCAATAAAATCCTGCTGCTGGGACCACAGTGATTAAATCTGGATCTTGCCTAAGGTAAACATTCAACAAAGGGATATACGTTCCTTTCTTGAGGGCAAGAATTTTTCACTCATGCCCATAGAGATATTCCGGGGAGAAGTGACACCTTGGGGGATTGTTGGTGTTTTTCCTCACACCTGACAACTCCTCAGTGGTGACAATAATGAGAAAGGTGTGGGTTGTGCACCTGGCTTTGTGGTTGTTGGCAGCCTCGGTCCCTCAGCCGCAGGCATATGGCACCGTGGCTACATCTACAGAACGAAGGAGCCCTGGTGGCACTGTGGCTAAATCCTTGACTCCTGATGGAAAGGTTGGTGGTTCAAACCCACTAGCTGCTCCGTGGGAAGACAAGGAGGCAGCCTGCCACCGTAGACCTTTCAGCTTCAGACACTCTCCGGGGCAGTGATGTTCTCCCTACACGGTTGCTGTGTGTTGAAATTGACTCAGTGACATACTACTGGCCGTTACTTACCTTTACCATCTGGGGAGCAGGTACCCCAGCAGTTGCTTGAAGCCCCCACAAGAGTCACGCCCACAGCATGAAATGATGATCTGTGTCAGATCTCGATGGGTCATAGAGGACACTTCCCATCATGTTAATTTCCTGTTCACTCAGTCACCCACAAATGACCACGCCTCGAAGCTACGAACTCCTCTTCTAGAAGGTTCTGCACATGCCTTCATTGGACTTAGTGCATCTCCCAGCCCTCCTGTCAGCTCAGAGCTGTGGGCAGCCACTCTCTGGAGCTTTAGGCTCCTTGAGGACACGCTCACTTTTCATGGAGACATAGCCTCCTCCCCTCTTGAATCCCTGCTCCATGAATCCCAAGGTCACTTCTATACCCAGCGTGGCTAAACACTGACCTTTCACAGAAAGTGGCATCTCAGAGGCATCTCAGAAGTCAGGACTGGTCATCCGGGGAGTGCAAACCTGGGGTCTCCCAGAGATGAACTTGGCTTAGTGGCAACGAGCATTACCAACACTGCCCTAGCATTGAGGACACCAAGATCATTTCTAAGTCTTTCTCTTCCTTTCCCATTCTATATGCAACGATATCACCTCCACCTGCCCCACTTGAGGACTCCCAGTGACTGCCATCTGCTGGCCTTTCGGTCATTCCTGGCTCTCCCAAGGGAGCTCTGGTCGTGCAGTGGTTATGTGTTGGGCTGCTACTATGAGGTCAGTGGTTGGAAACCACCAACCACTGTTCAGACAAAAGACGAGGCTTTCTACTCCGGAAGAGAGTGACAGTCTGGGAAACCCACAGGGGCAGTTCTACCCTGTCCTATAGGGTCGATATGAGTTGGCATCGACTTGATGGCCATGAGTTTGTTTTTTTGGTCCGCCCACACAAGTTAAGCACTTTGCTGATATTTCTAGAATGTCAATGCCCCCATTTGTGGCTGATTTCAGGGTGCCTAGTGGCACAGTCATTACATACTTGTCGGCCAACCAAAAGGTGAGTGGTTTTAACTGACCAACCATGGAAGAAAGATGTGGCAGTTTTCTTCTGGACTTAAGGCCTTGGAAACCCTACATAGGGTGGCTATGAATCAAAAATATGAGCCAGGGCCAAAGGGTAGCTAGAACACAGCCCATTGCAAGGACCCAGTCACTGAAGCCTGGCTGGTGGCAGGAGCCACAGAGCCCCATAGCCAGCCAGACCTGGTGCTCAGGGCTTCTCCCTACATAGTGGGTCTGAGTGGCTAGCTTAAGCCTCCAGCACGATGCCAGTGAGCATGGGGCTGGGAGAGATGGGCACAGTTGACCCCGGAAGCCGACCAGGCTGCTCATCACTGCCCAACGCCTGTTGAAGGGGCCAGGAGTGGACAGGAGTCCATGAGGGGAGGCAGTGCCTTGGTCCAGGGTCATTCCTTGCTAGAACGACTCTCTTATAAGCTGCTGTTAGCTGCCCGTGGGTTAGTGGCAGGCCCATCCCAACGCCGTGCACACTGGCACAAAACGCTGTGCTGTCCCCGGAGCAGTCTGCACCAGCGTGCTGTGGTCCACGGGCTTTCCTTGGCTGCTGTCTAGAAGCAGTTCGCCAGGCCTTTCTTCCTACCCTCTTGGAGTCTGAAAACCCCACATAAAAGCGCTCAGCTAAAAAGGTCCTCAAACTTTAGGCTCAAAGTTCAAACTCCTGGTTGGGGTGCTGAAGCCCCTCAGAGACCCAGCCCTTGCTGCTGCCCAGCCCTCCCTGGGCTAGAGTTAGCGCTAACTCGCCTCCTCCCGGCAGCCCTCCCTGCCTCACTGGGGGAGTGGCTCTCCTTCTGGATGCAGGTCCATCAGGGTGGGCACCCTCTGAGGAGCCTGTTCTCCCTGTGGCAGGAAACCCCCCATGCGCTCCCCTTGAGTCAGGCTTAAGGTAGCACAGTGCGTTACGAGCGGTTAGAACCACAAGAGCAGCAGTTCGAAACCACCACCTGCTGCTTGGGAGAAAGAGGAGTCTTAAAGAGCATGGCTCTGGCTGTGGGACATCCTTTCTGCGTGGCCAGTATAGAGCCCTGGTGGCTGGCAGGCCTGCTGAAGAGAAGAAGGAAGAATGGAAGGATGGACGTGAAGGGGAAGGAGGGACCGACAGGAAGGAAGGCTAGGGAGGAAGAAGGGAAGGAAGTCCCTGCTGCCGTTCTTCCCTCCCTTTCAACGTTCTTCTCTTTTCTCTTACTTTTCCTCCCTGCTGTCTTCCATTGTGTTCTTTTGCCTCCCTCCCTTCCCGCCTACCCTCCCTCCCTCCCTCCCTTCCATCCTTCATTCTTTTCTTTCCTCCTCCCCTCTCTCTTCTTTTCCCTGCCTGTGCTCTGGAAGAAATGGGGTCAGCGGACTGGACCTGCCCTCTCACCACAGGGTTTCTCATCTGTAAAGTGGAACCCACACCCAACCTGCTTTGGTTGAGCCCCAGCTGTGGCGGCCATGTGCTTATGTTAATTTCCTGATTGGGATGTAGGGGTGGAGTCTGGTCTGTTACTATGGAGATAGCCATTGAGTAGCCAATGAGGCCTCTATGTGGGCATGGCTTTCTCCGGAGACTTCCGGGAAATCTCGCGATATTTCCCTCGTGGAGATGAGCCGCTATCTTCCAAGTTATTGGGAGTCAGTCTCCGAGACAATGAATTACGGACAAGATGGCAACATCTGAGGAGCTGGAGGAGCTGGAGGAGGAGCCACACGGCCTTACTCCGATGGCACCAGACCTCTGAAACTGGAGAAGTCACGTGGAGACCCCTGCCAGTGCTGAGCTGCTTCTCCCATCACTGGATGCTGTTGATGGACCCTGAGTCCTGGAAGTGAGGAGCCATGGGGAGACCCCTGCCAGCACTGGGACTCTGCACCCACTGGTCTATGACCTCATGAGTTGGAAGGAGACGTTATAGACTGGTATCAGGCATATGGGCTAATATTGGACTTATGACCTTGGACTGGGCTGGGTTGGGATGCTTTCTCAGTGTCCCACTTCTCTTGTAAATAAACCTTTCCCTTATATCCATATGCATGTCTACCAATTTGTTTCCCTAGTCTACCTGGACTCACACAGCAGCTCTGCGCTCCGAGAGCTCCTGCATGAAAAACAGACGAAGGCAAAGCCCAGGTCGCTGCCGTCGAGTCGATTCCCACTCAGTAGTGAAGCTCTCTTGGCTCGTTGAGGCTGTAGATCTTTCCAGGAGCAGATGGCATCTTCATCTTATGACAGAGAGGCTGCTGGTTTTTTTGTTTTTTTTAACTGCTGACCTTGTAGTTGTTAGCAGTCTCGAGTTTATCCTCAACCTAATCCCAAACTCATACTGCCATCAAGTTGATTCTGACTCTAGGACAGTGCAGAACTGCCCCTGGGAGTTTCTGAGACTGTAACCCCTTTTTGAAGTAGAAAGCCTCATCTTTCTCTCAAAAAGCAGCCAGTGGTTTCCAACCGTTGATCTTGTGGTTCTACGCCCCACTCATAACCCACTGTGCTACCTTAAGCCTGACTCAAGGGGAGCTCATATGTGGTCCACGGTACCCTGCCCCTCAGAGGCTCGCCCACCGGGCAAGTTTGTGGAGGGAAAGCTCTGGACATCTGCTGAAGTGTCACTGGGTGGACTCAATCCTCCGGCCTATGGGCTGTTGGCCCAGCACTTTACTGCTGGGCCACCAGGGACTCTTTTCTTCCCTGGGACAGCTTGGTGGTCAGTGTTGAGGACTGATCTGAGTTGCTGCCAGGTGAGGCAGGCTGATCATCACACTAGCCGCTGCCCCTCCATCCAGGGCTATCCTCGAGGAAGAACTACACTTCCCTCTGCTGAGGTCAGACTGGGCTGAAGAGACCAGGAATGAAGTGGTGGTCACTGTCTGGGAGCAGCTACCTTGAGAGCCACGAACTGGTTCTACCACCACCCTACCCCTCTGCTGGGACACTAAACTGCTCCAGACAGGCCAGTCTTGGTCCTAGAGTAAAGTGACCAGATGTCCCACTTTTTAATAACAACATCCTGCAGCATTTTAAAATTAAAATAAATATATGACAATACTATTTTTTGCATTCTATGAAAATTTTTGTTACTCCATAGAGACCAAATTTTTAATCAAGAACAGCCTCCCCACCCCTCCCCTCCACCTTCCCTGGTCAATGATGTCCCGCTTAAAAGCTGGTCACTTTATCCTAGAGGGAATAGGCGAGGGAGCCAGCCACAGCCGATCTGCAGTGAGGAACCCGCTGTCCTTCTTCTTATCCCCTCCTCCACCTCTTTCTCTCCTTCCCTCCAGGCTTTCTCTTCTCTTTCCGTCCTCCCTCCCCTTCCTTCCCTTAGTCCCAGTATTCATTCCTTTTCCTTCCTCCCCCCATTTCCTCCTTCCCTATTTTCCTTTCTCCTTCCCTCTCTCCCGCCCTTCATCCTGCCTTCTTTTGTTCCTCTCTCCTTCTCTTTTCGCCTCCCTCCCCGTTCCTTTTTCTCCTCCATTCTCCCCTTCCATCCACCCTTCCTTGACACCAAACCTTGGGGTCTTTGGCTACTGCACCTCGGCCTAATGGGCCCTGACTGATCCATGAGGAAAGCCAGCAGTGCCCTCATCAGCCTTCGGCCCCCTCCCTTTCCTGACATGGTTCCTCAGTGAGAACGTGTCCCTGCATATGGGTCCCAAGTCTCAAGGCAGAAATTTTGTGATATGAGCAGGATCTGCTCTCCCCCCTACACGCCCCACCCCCTCAGTCTAGGCATTTGAGACAAAAGACCAGTCTTTCATAGCCACCAGCAGCAGAGGTGGAGAGTTCAAGGTGGGGCAGCATGCTCTGCCCGGCCGCAGGGCCTGCTGCCTCTCGACAGAAGGGAGAGCAGAGAGAGGTGGCTGCTCCGGCCCCGCCTCATCACCTCCTGGTCGGCCAGGCCATGCTTCATCACGCCCTAGGCTGTGCTCTGCCTCCTGGTTCCAGTTCAGGGGCGACGGATCGGGAAAAGGACTGTTGTTGCTGTTGTTTGGTTCCGACTCACAGCCACCCTATACGACATCAGAAGGAAGCACTGCCCAGCCCGGCACCATCCTTACAAGGGTTCCTGTGCCCAAGCCCACGGCTGCAGTCCTGGTGCCAATCCAGGTCCCCCAGGGTCCTCCTCTCCTTTGCTGCCCCTCTACTTTACCAAGCACCATGTCCTTCTCCAGGGACTGGAGAGAAACTCTTGTTTCTGTCATTGAGTTGACTCTAATTCATGGTGACTTTAACTGCGACAGAAGGGGGTGTCATTCGGTCCCCCTGCTCAGTAGCCTCAGCGGGTTTGGCCCATTGCTGCGGCTCCTGGGTCAATCCCTCTCACCGAGGGGTTCTTTCGTTCTCCCTGATCTTCAACTTTCCTCGTGGAAATGACAAAATCTGGGGCCAGCTTGAGGTGATTATTAACAGTGAAGGGGTGGAGCTTAGCCTGTCAATCAGGTCGAAGCTTGATGACCTCGTTTGGGGGTGCAACAGCAATGACTACCTCACTCTCCCCCCTTGCGAGAGCTGCCTGTTGACAAGCCACCTGGAGTTATGCTGAGGGAGCCAGAGCCCTGGAGCTGAAGGGGCCATGTTGTGACCCACGTCAATGCTGAGCTGCTTCTACCGCCACTGGAACCACAAGACTCTCCACCCACTGGCCTGTGATCTTCCTGCAGTCGGTGTCACTGCGTGTGTTGTGTGAGACTGAAGAGTGGTATTATAATAAGACGATTCCTCAGTTGTCTCCTCCAAAGATTTATCAAACCTGAGAGGTTACTGGCCAATACCAGATACATTCAGCTTTTCAGACAACGGTTTGGTCAGACCCACTTCCTGCTGTGAGACAATAGCTGACTTCTCTCTGACGGCTTTCAACCATCAGTCTGGTCCCTGTAGGTGGGGTTCATACCCTCCCGTGCATGGGCTCTATGGAGAGCCAGAAAACAGGTCAAGCCTGCTCAGTGACATCCAAAATTAGGCGGCCTCCCTGAATCTACCATTTAACCATCTTATCACATACTGCCCTATCCTCCCTCTTCCTACACTGTGTACCTGTAGCTCATCCCCCTCCCATGACTGTCTTACCTATAGCACAACCCTCTCCTGTGATGTATGTCCTTATCTGTAACTAGGGGCTTTGCACATCGCCCAAAGATTTAAAAGCCTTGGTTAACAATAAAAACCCTCTCCTTTCCTCCTGCTCTCTCCACGTGGACCACCCAGTGGGACTGAGGTGAGCATGCACCATAAAATGTCTGACTCCATTATTCCAACCTCTCTTCTATCTCTCATATTTTCTATGACTTTACTATAATTTTTACTTATTATCGCTGAATCATTATGCCTACTGAAATCATGATGATGTATGTGTTAGGGGCTGGTTCCCTCAGAGAAGAGGTCTTTATAGCCTGATATCAGATATACAGGCTAATATCAAACTTAAGGACTTGATCTGGATTGGACCAGGGTGTTTTCTTAATATACAATTGCTCTTGATATAAAACGCTTCCTTATACACATGTGTCTATGAATTTGTTTCTTCTGTCTACCCAGACTCACACACCCCTCCAGAGTGGTCTTCCCCGAGGAACGTGTCCAAAGGAATCGAGCCCAAGGCTTGCCATCCTGACTTCTGGAGAGCACACCCGTGCTATTTCTCCTAAGATGCATCTGTTCCCTCTGTTGACCCTCTCGGGTCTATGATACTCTTTATAATACTCTTCGCCAACACCACTCTTCTAAACCAGCTACCATTGGACCCTGGGCCCTGACCTGCCACAGGCAGCAGTACAGTCCTTTCTCATCCCCAGCGCACAGACAGGAGTTGGGGAACGTGTGTGTGGGCACATCAGCAGAGTCATGATCTTCTCCCCTAGAAGATTACAGTGAAATTGTGTTTATAAATAGCAAGAAAGGATATATATATATATATGTATATATATATGTGTGTGTGTGTGTGTGTGTGTGTGTGTGTATATATCAGCCTAATTGCTATTCAGTCAACGCTGACTCAAGGTGACCCCCTACAGGTCAGAGGAGAACTGTGCTCCAAAGGGTTTCCAACGGGAATGATTTCTCAAGAGTTGATTCCCCAAGCTTTATTTCCCCGGGTGTCTATGGGAGGATTCCACCCGCCACCCTTTCCATTAACAGCCGAGCACGTTCACTGTTCCTACCATCCAGGGGCTCCAATAAATGGTCACCTGGGAGGCTGATGATGGAGCTAATAATTTGGAGGGGCGGAAGGAGAACTCTCCTGATGACACCAGGGAACTTTCAGGAGTCAGACTACTCTTTCCTGGATACGATCTTCCTGTGGAACGTGCTAATTACAAGACATGGGAAATAGCTTTTCTCACACCTACAATGAATCAGGGTGAGGTTTTCTCCCCGCCCTCCCCGCCTAGAAGGCAGTTTCTATGGATCACAGAGATGGAATCGTTTTCTCTGAAAACCCCCTTCCCTCAGCATGGAGTCCATGAGATGTGATTTCTCCCGAGGCTGGCAGGGGGGGGGAGGGAGGGGGGCATGTTGGGAGGGGGGAGGCAAGGGCTCACCCCCGCGCTTCCTAGCAACTAATAGGAAACGAAGGCTGGTAAGGTTTAAACCAAAGAAAGCAGCTTGGCCTGAAAGTCCTATTCACAGGATTCTAGCCGCTGAGGAGGTTGCTGAGGATGAAGAGGTTGTCAAAGAAACCAAAGACGCATTCTTTCTGGACTTATATATTTTTTTACCTGAGGGGAAAAAAAAATCCCCATTGTGTCTGATGTCTAAGCCGTTGCTGAGCACGTGTGAGCTGAGGCCAGACCCCAGAGCTCTGCTCTCTCCCTGGAGGAGCTGGGCTTGGTGTGAAAACCTCCTTTCTTTCTCGCAGGTGTCCTTTTCACACGTATTTCTCACCCGGTCCACCTCTAATTTCTTCCTGGATATTGCTCGTGTTTCACTCACTAGCCACCTCCCCCGGCACCCCCCCCCCCATCCATTTTCCCTATTTCTTTCTCTCTCTATTGGGTTAGGTGGGGGCTTACAGAGCAGACCCCTCCTGCCCCCTTCAAAGGCCCATCCTCCTGTGGCTTCTCTTACTGAGGCCCAGCTCACACCCCACCTCCTCCCTGTGCTCCCCGTTTCCACGCCTCCTCCCCCTCCGCAAGGATCCCCAAGGGCGAACTCGCGGGTACAGTGGTTCCCCTCACAGACCCGTCTGTTTGGCTGACAATCGCATCACGGAAGGTGCATTCGGTCCAGACCGGAAGAGGGATGAAGGGCTTAGTCTCGGGACCTGCTCCTCTCTGACCAGCAAGCCTGGGCTCTTTGATGCCAGTGTTGCTTCACAATTTTTTCTCACGAGGAGAGGAAATAGGGTTTGGATGCCCACGAGTCGAGAATATCAGCTTGGATGGTGCCCGGCTATCAAGTGCTATAGCGTCTGGGGTCCTAAAGACTTGCAGGTAAACAAGTGGCCATCTGGTTAGGAAGCAACAAAGTCCACCTGGAAGAAGCACACTAGTCTGTGTGATCATGAGATGTTGATAGGATTAGGTATCAGGCATCAAAGATCCAGGACAAAAAAAAAAAATCGTATCAACGTGGATGATGGGGAGGGTGGAGTCGAGACCCAAATTTCATTTGTATTCAACTAGACGTCCCTTACAGAAGGGTCACAAGGATGGGACAAGCCAGCCAGCGTGCAGTATAGCACTGGCACAGCATACATTTCTCTAGTTCTTTCACGCTTCCTTCCACTCTCCCACTATCATGATCCCACTGCTACTTTCCAAATCCAGCTAGACCAGAGCATGTACATGGGTACAGACATGAGCTCTGGGCACACAGACTCCAGGGTAGGTAAGCCCCTCAGGACCAATAATGAGAGTAGCAATACCACGAGGGTGGCGCAAAGGTGGAGGGAGAAAGGGGAAGCCAACTACAGTAGGCAATGAATTAACCCCTCCCACCCTGAAGAACAATAGAAATGTGGGAGAATGGTGACAGCAGATGGTGTAAGAGCTGAAAATAATAATAATTTATAATTTATCAAGGGTTCATGAGAGCGGGAGGGTGGGAGGGGAAAATGAGCTGATACCAAGGGCTCAAGTAAAGAGAACATGTTTCGAAAAAGATGACAACGTCTGTACAAATGTGCCTGACACAAGTGAGGTGCGGATGGTTCTAAGAGCTGGAAGAGCCCCCAGTAAAAGGATTTATTTAAAAAAATATAAATACCACTCCTCGTTCATGGCCATAAATAAAATGACAGCTCTCTGAAAAAAAATTCAGCTTGGTGAAAATATCGAAGTCAGTACGTTTCTTGCAAATGTTATAAAATAGGGATGATGGGATGATTCATTAAAAATACTGGTGACTCAATGTACCATTTATGACACAACTACGCGAGTCTTCTGGGCTGGAGCGAAAGAGAAGAAAGGAAGTCAAAGTCTGAGACGAAACTAGTCTACATGACTGATAGTCTACTCCACTCGAACCACAGCCTCACTGATCCTGAGACGGGAACCAGAGGGTGCTTGACTTCAACCAATGACTCTTCTGATCAGAAACACAATGGCTGGACCCCGATAGAAGGAGAGAAGCTCGTGGGACAGAACTCAAACTCTTGGACATGTCCACCGTCCATACCTACTGTCAAGAGCATTCTTCAAGAAGACACTTTTTAGATTTGGAACCAGAATTACACTCAGAGGCCACATTTCAGCTAAATCACAGATCGGCTTATGAAATAACAAATCTGGCTTGTAAATACTGTCTGCCTTTAAGATACCCTCTACAGAAGGTCCCAGGGTCAACCCTTCCTCAGGAGCCACGGTGCAAGGCTAAGAGGACCGGAAAACCAGATGCCTGGAACGGAAGCATCCAGAATGGGATGATGGCCAATGTTCACACCTGCCCAATACCACCGCGCCATTTCTGCAGTCAGTGTTAAATGGGAGTCGAATTTGCTGTGTGAACATTCGCTTAGAAAACAAGAAGCGGGCTGAGCCCCGGTGGCGTAGTGGTTGTGCGCGGGACTGCGGCCCACTGGGATGGAGGTTCAATTCCGGCTCCCAGGAGCCAAGGCTGGTCCTCCTACTCCCACCACCAGGGCAGTGATGCCTAAAAAAAAAAAAAAAAGAAAACAAGAAGCAACCACTTAAAAAGACGGTGCTTCAGCTCCACAAGATGCCACCACCGGGGGACACTGCGTCTAAGGAATCTCCCTCTGAATTACTTCTTCAAACCGCATGTGAATCTGCAATTATCTCAAAATTAGACATTTAATTAAAAAAAATTGGTGACCCAGAAAATCAGAAAGTGCATGGAGCGGGAGGTGGCTGGGGGCAGGTGCTACTCATTTGTATTCATCAGTTCTGTAATCAGCCAGGAGTTTGGGGGCAGCTCTCACCGTAGGAGGGCAGCCCTGGGAAGGGGCTGCTGCTACGGTTGCAGCCCCCGCTGTCCTTCTCGGGGTGTCCACATGGAGGGCAGTGTATCCCTCTCAGGCCCACCAAGGGAAGGGGCAGGACTTGGCTGGGAAAGTTCTGTGAGGAAAGCCATTCCCAGGCTCCACTCCCCTTTCCTCTCCGGGGTCTCTTCAGGCGTGGGGCCATCGGGGCTTTGTGGACCTTGGGGCCCCTCTTGCTGCACTGGTTGCATGTGGGTGATGAGGTCAGAATGACTTCTGCCTGTTTCCACTTCCATGCTTCCAAAAGAGCTCCTGTGTGTGTGTGTGTGGGGGGGGGAGCAGGGGGGGGTATGGGGGGTAAGAATTTCATCTTGATAGTTGCAGATTTATTCACAGAACTCCCCGCACATCTGGAGGAGAATATATGACTCGGCCCCTAGAGGAAATAGTTAAATGAATCGCTAAAGCTCAAACTGTTCCTGCAAAATTGCTTCCATATTTTATTAGACGCAGATGAGCATGAATGATTGCAGAGCCAACGGCTGGGGCGGGGGCAGGGGTGGTAAGTGGGTGTGGATGTGATTCCTGCCTTTCCAGAAACAACTCATCCTGACCCAGATTGTGAAGGGGAGAATTTGATGGATGCTGGTTTGTGATGGGGTCCATGAATAGCCCATCCCTTGTCCATCCACCCATGCATCCGTCCAACATTTACTGTGCACCCACCATATGCCAGGCAATTCCAGGTGCAGTTACTGTTTTTGCTGGCCTTCCTTCAAGCACCACCATCACATGTACAAAGTCCTTCTGAAATGACTTCATCTAGGATTTGACTGTTACGTGGAGGGAGAAAGAGGCTTCCTTTCACGTGTCTCTGAGGACCACAGTCTTGTCCATAACATGAAGGAGGCACATTGTCACATGCCTGTTATGGGTTGAATTGTGTCTCCCCAAAGTTTAGGTTTAAAATCCCAACCCCTGTTACCTGTGAACATGACTGTGGGGGAAAAAAAAAGTCATTGAAGATCTTAACAGTGAATATGAGGTTATGAACTCTGATGGTACAGGGGGTTAAGCATTCAGTTGCTAGGCTGAAGGTTGGAGGGTGGAACTCATCCAGTGACTCTGCAGAAGAAAGGCTTGATGATCTCCTCTCATACAGATGGCAGCCACTAAAGGCCAATGGGACAGTTCCAGCTGGTCACAGGGGGTTGCTGGGTGAGAGAAATCACATAGCAGTCAACAGCAATGATGCTACTGTGAATCCACAGTGGCGCAGGGGAGTAACCCCTAACCCGATCTCAGTGGCAGAAGACACACAATGAGAGAGAGAGACAGAGAGAGGATGATACTTGTATACACTAAGGAAGACTGGCACAACTGAAGCAGAGAGACTCATTCTTCCCTTGCAGCCTTTGGAACGAAGATGACTCTCCTGACGCCCTGCGCGCAGACTATCAGCTCCCAGAAGGGTGAGAAGCTGCATGTCTGTTCTTGAAAGTCACTAACTTTGTGGTCGTTTGCCGTGGCAGTCTCAGAACGTGAACCCCACACTTTGTCATTGAAAATATTAATTAACATCCAAAGTCTCTTTCCTAAATGCTCTTCATTGGTATCAAGGTGTGAAATTCCTTGCAAGGGGAAAATGGACACAGTGATGCAAAGCTGGCTTTCGAGTTGAACAGATCTTAATAGTTGCTCCGCACGCTGCGTGGTTCGGCAAAATTGACCCCCGCTGGGCTTCTGCTGAGAATTCCCAGGAATAGGGAAAATGTCCTGTATTCCTCCTGCCCACTCGGAAAGACATGGGCAATGGACACCATTTCACATGGAAACAAACGTGGGTAATGGGGTACTGTTTCACATAGCAACAAACACAGGGGATGGGAACCATTTCCCCTGGAAACCAACACAAATGATGGGTACCATTGCATAGGCAGCTTCCATGACAGCAGAGAGGAGCTGGGTCAGGAGAGTGAAGGATTTGTCTCTGCCCGAGCTGGTGACATGAACAATGTGGGCCAGCCCTGAGAGATGCTGAGCTTGGTGGAGTGGGCTGTCTATCATGCTCACCTTGGACGGTGGGCTTTCAAAACCCCTGGGAGCACCACAGGCTCACATCCTGGGTCTGAGGAATCTGCTCCTAGAGAGAGAGAGACTCCTTCCCCTGAGTTAAAGTCGGCATCTACATCTGCAGGGTTCTTGTTCTTGACCAAACCTCGGAAGTTGCTGGTACTTAAAAAAACTGTGTGTGTGGGGGGGGGGGAGGGAGGGGCTGAGCCCCGGTAGCAGAGTAGGTTGTGTGTGGGACTGTGGCCCATTGGGTTGACAGTTCAAATCCAGCTCTCCAAGAGCAAGGCTGGGCCTTCTATTCCCACCAGAGAGCAGTGATGTCTCCTCCCCCAAACCCGCCCCCCCCCCCAAACTGTGGTAGGATGTATACAGCGTACAAGTTACCAAGTTAACTACGTAAAGTGTGTAATTTAATGGCAATGACACTCACTGTGTTGTGCTACCATTACCACGATTTCTTGTCAATACCCTTTTTCATCATCCCCAACAGATTTCCAGAACCCACTTACAATCAGTCCTATCTCCCCCTTTCTCTGACCTTTATGGTAACTCCGAATCTCCCATATTGCTGCATGTAAGGTGCCCATGTAGACAGCACTCATTCACTTGCAGAGGAAGGCATCGGACATGCCCGGAGACACCAGTGCCTGGAGAAGACACCCCGCTTGGAGAAGAGGGGCAATGAGAAAGAGGAGGGCCCCCAGGGAGCTGGACAGCTACCATGGCTGCAACAAGGGCCCAGGCCCAGGAACAATTGAGTGGAGGGCGGGCCCGGGGCGGGCGGCGCTTTGTTCTGTTGTGCACAGGGTCTCCATGGGTCCCAATCAATTTGATGACTTCTAACAACATTGACGAAGGCACAGACAGAGATTAGACAGAACTTCCTTTCTTTTTCTGACCATAACCCAGGGGAGACTTCACGGGCAAGAAGGGGAGGGGCACCACCCCTCTACCTTTGCTGTCCAGGTGATCCTCAAGCCTCCTGCAGGGTGAACTTGAAGCCAGGGCATTTTCAATGTAGGGGCAGAGAAACAGCTCAGCAAGCCCCCAGAACACACCTCCGCTTATCCATGCGAATCGTGGGAATTGTGAGTGTGAATTTGTGACTTGGGGGGAAACTGTCATGAAGCAGACTGATTCACAGTTCATGGAGGGCTTCAGTCTCAAGTGAGGGAACTGTCTGGGGCTCATTAGGACATTCACTCACCCAAAATCTGCGTCCAGGGAACTCCAGACAGTTTCATTTCCTCAACCCCAAAAAACTTGGAGTGTGCTCCGCTACTGGAGGTCTCATTACGAAGGTTCACGGATCCTTGAGCCCCACTGGTATCAGGGGAATGGCCAGCTAGGAATGACTGTTTCAGGAAAAGTGCAGTTGAGACTCCGGTTTACACATACATTCACGAACCAAAGGCTTCTTTGGGAAATTGTAGCCCTGCCTCAAGAGGCCCTGCACTTGGGGACCCGGAATTGTTTTCAGGTGGAGAATGGAGGCTGTTGGCAGACTTCCTGGTCCTGTCCTGCAAGGTTTCCTTGGAAAGAGAGTGTTGAGGTGAGGCATGCTACAGGGAAGCTCTGAAACAGTTGGGTGTTGTGTTGTTGGCGGCTGCACACATCGCAGATTGAGATGTTGCTGGGTTCTGGGTCAACCCCCTGACCGGGCACCTGTGTTAGTCTGTGTTGACTAGAAAAACAAATCCTGAGACACTTGTGTGCATAGAAGAGCTTGTAAATCTTTATGGAAGCAGATTGCTGTATCTGTCTCCTGCAGAATGGCTGCTCGGCTGAAACCACTGACTCCGTGAATAGCAGTGGAACATTTAATCCCGGTGCCACCAGGGTTCCATATGACATACACACCGAGGGAAAGTTATTTCAAGAAAATGACTCATGAAATTCTGAAGGCAGGCAAGTTCCAAGTCCCTGGGTCAGAAGCTGGAGGCTTCTTCTGACTCACGTAGCGACAGGGGCGGAAGAACCTAAGCTCAGCAGACTGCTGACTGTGGAGGTGAATGAACACAAGGTTGGCAGGTAATATGGCCAGCTGCTGACTCACAGTCTGCAGAGGCTAATGACTCCCAGGATCCGCAGGCAACATGCCAAGCCACTGGCTCATGTCCAAAGAACAAGAGGGCAGGTGAGCCAGATGCAAGATCTAAATCAAACAAACAAACAAACAAACAAAAAGGTCAGAACTCTAAGGTTAGAGTGTCTCCGTAAATTCGAAACTGGCTGCACTCCTGAGGAAACTCTTCCAGTGAATTGATTGCTTAAAGCAGGTCACAATACGGGAGGGATTGCATCGTACCAGATCTCCTCCCGGGGATGGCTATACATCACAATTTCCAAACCACTCCAAATCTTGGTCCAGTCACATTGACGTGCAACCTTAACCATCACAGCTATCACAGGATCCCACCAACCTCCCCCGACAGACCAAAGAGTGGTGGTTGCCCAGGAGGTGCGTTGGCTGGGAATTGAATCACGCTCTGCAGGGAAGGTAAGAAGTCTACCACGGGACCATCACTGCCTTCCTGGTGCAGGGAAGCTGCTGGATAGGTCAAAAGAGCCTTCATCTGAGGTTACTAAGGGACCAGGGTGCTCATGATCTCATGGGTCCGATCGGACCGGTTTCACAGGTTTTCCAAGCACATGACTCCTAGACAGGAAGAACAAGATCATTAAAGGCTATGCCAGCCAGAGCCCTGAGGTCGCTGACCAAAGGGAGTGCTGATCAGACGAGTAGAGGTGTCTTACGTGGCTCCTGTCTTCTCAGAAAACAACCCGTAGAATCAGTCCATCAGGATCATTTGACCCTTCCAGAGGCCTGGGAGCGTAGTGGTTCCCTGTGGGTGTCAGTTCGTAACCACCAGCAGCTCCAAGGAGCACAGACTGGGCTTTCTACTCCCGTAAACAGCTGCCGTGTAGAAAAGCCACAGGAACTCTCTGAGCGCCCGCATTGACTCAGTGGCAGCAAGTTTGCATTTTTGACCGACAATGGACTTAGACCTTAACCTCATTGGTGACCAATGGCCTACAGAGAAGCACTAAACCACAAATAGAGACTGACAACATCTGCTGGGTAGGACCCTGAATTCATTTTTTGTCGATATGGCCTCTCCTGTGTGCTTCCTCATCTCTCTCCCCCCCACCCCCCCAGCTCTCTCTTTTTTTTTTAAAAAGAACTATGGAATGTTTATTTATTTATTTATTTTATTTTATTTTATTTTTTTGTGGGCATCACTGCTTTCCAGCGGTGGGAGTAGGAGGCCCAGCCCCACTGCTGGAATTGAACCTCCGTCCCAGTGGGCCGCAGTCCCGCGCACAACCACTACGCCACCGGGGCTCAGCCCCCTCATCTCTTTTAAGATCGCTCTGCTCTTATTAATAACCTGAAAAAAACCTTGGCTGTAATTTGAGAGCAGTTTGTGTTTAGTAGGCCAGGAGGACACTGTGAGCAGGGACTTGAGAAGGCCCTGGGACAAGATCTGCCAGACACTGGAGCAAGGGCCAGGGAGGGTCACTTGGGGTCCTTGCTCTTGGACCACTCTGCTGGCTTTCTTTTGTTGGGGGAGCTGTTGGGGCCCCTGCCAGCCCTGCCTCTCCACATGTCCCAACCCCAGATCCCCTCTACAGCAGTCTCCCAGCCGGGAGGCCCGCCCTCCCAGGCTTTCCGGGAACACACCCAAGGAAAGGAGACATCAAAGGGAATCCAGAAGCTGCCTTCACCCATTGGTTTCTTTGTTTACTCCTGCCTTCCGGGCCTAACCTCTCTGGCCTGGGGCTGGCCCTGGGGTTGTCTGGAGAGGTGATTTCTTGGCCCCCAGGATGGTTCTGATTGAGGATCTGCGGCCCTGAGCTCAGTTCCTTCCAGCCTCCGCCCCCACTCCCCACACAGCTCCCAGGGCAACCCAGAGCCGGAGTCACTGTCAGCCAGGCGATTCCAACTCATAGAGGCCCTGAGAGGGCAAATCTTCACAGGAGAGGAAAGCCTCATCTTCCTCCTGGGGAGCAGCTGGTGGCCTTGAACTGCTGACTTTGCAGTTTGCAGTCCAGCCCAGAACCCCCTCTGCCATCAGGGCGCCTTTCCCCGGGGAGAGCCCCCTGGGCACTTACAGCACCTGCAGTGCCCAGAGATTAGGAGATCACAGGATTCCATCTGGGGCTCACTTTTTATTTGTTAGAAACCTTTGTATTGCGATCAATACTTAGACACACCACAAAAATGTCAGCTGTTTCGATGACATGCACGCGGTCCTGTCCTTGTTTAACCACCACCCTAAACCCTCCCGCCTAGCACACCATGTCCCTTCTGAGGGCATACCTTCCCCAGGCCAGGGTTCAAGGTCCCCTAAGCCGTGGGAGGTGGAGCCAAGACTGGGCCTGATTATCTGGCCACTTGGCAGCTCTGGCTGCACCTAGACCCCTGCCGCAGACTGGACTGCGGACCTGGTCAGGTGAGGTGACAGAACAGGCCCTGTTCCTGAAAGCACCACTTCCGCGGAGACGGCCCGATGAGCTGTGCCCCCAAGGTCTCAGTGACTCCGGCTCCAGCCTTAGCTCACCACTCATGGGAGGGTGGGCAGGGTAGGGTGCTCCCGGGCCTTGGGGCTTTGTGCTTCAAGGGCAAAGCTGGCACAAGGCCTGAGCAGCCCAGTGCCGGGCTTGTTCCACCCTCTCTGGGCACTCTGCACATTTAGAAGCTATTTTGGAAGTGGCAGCACATTCAATTCTCTTTAATGCACTTCCAGGCAGCTCAGATGTGCATCAATGAAAGACGGTTCCCAACCAAAGTGCTTCTGCGGGCCTCGTGATCCGCTCCCTGGGCACTCACTCGGGGCCAAGAGCCTCCCATGAATCATGCATTAGTTCCTGTGATAGCGGCTCCCAGAGGCAGACAGGGGCTGGAAAGTTAAGGAGGCACAGGGTCAGTGTGTCTGACTGGTGGAGGGGTGGGTAGCTGGAAGAAGCAGACCCTGGAAGACAGAGGTCTGTTTGCGGGCAGCCCTAAGCTTGCAGCGCCCAGCGCCCTGCCGCCCCACCAGTTCACGCAGCCAGGGCCCAGCAGGCAGCACCTCGCGCGCATGCGCGGCTGGGGCTGGCTTGATCTGAATGGAGGATTTGGCACCTGCAGCCGCCCCAGATGGAGCTTGGCTTGCATGGGGGGGGGGGGGGGGGGGGGGGGGGGGGGGGGGGGGGGGGGGGGGGGGGGGGGGGGGGGGGGGGGGGGGGGGGGGGGGGGGGGTGGAGTGGGGAGTGGGAGGGGTGTAAGCAGACACAAAAGAAGGGAACGCTGGGGAGGAGCTCTCCACAGGAGCCTAATGAGCGGTGTCAAGGCGGGCCAACAAGCTACTCAGGATCAGAAGGCTGGAGACGAGCTCATTAGCATATGCAAAGACATAAATCCAGCCCCCTGGACGACGCCTGTCTCAGAGATGTGGCAGTCCGACAGACGCCGCGTGCCTGCAGGAAGACAGGCGATGCTTCTGTCACTGGCAAAAATACAGTATTTTGGTTTTGAGGGGGAGGCACAAAAGGATGTACTTTTAAAATCGTTCTCAAAGTTGCTGGTTCCTGCCCCGCTTCTAAGCTTAGAAGCAGCCCTGGAAAGGCAGGTCAAGGGCCTTGCTGTCACAAGATGAAAGTCGCTCCCAGCAGCTGAATGGAGGGTGGAGATGACACCCTGAGTCCATGGGCCTTCCTCACAGCGGAGACTGCCCTGGGGTGGGCCGAAGTGGGGGAAGGGCCCTTAGATGTGGGACTCCTTCCACACCGGGTTCAGACCTCAGTCCCAAGAGTCTGCGATTGGCTAACGACCCCCAGGTTCATCTTCTGAACCCCCTCTTGGGCAGCCCCTCCCGCGGGTCTAGCAGGGTACACCTACCCCCTACTCCCACCCAATCTCCGCCCCAGCTTTCCACCGGAAAGGGACACTTGTGGGTCTCAAGTTTATGAGGCCTGTGCTTCCATGATTTTAGGGGTCCTCTTCAAGTAAGAAAGGAGCCCCAGTGGCAGAGCGGGCTGTGAGTAGGGCTGTTGATGAAAAGGTCCACAGATCCAATCCTCTAGCTGCTCCTTGGGAGAGAGAGGAGGCTTTCTGCTTAATCGACTCGATGGCAGGAGTTGGGTCTTTGAGTAAGGGCACTTTCAAGTACAATGTCCACTTTGGTAAGGAAGAGCCCTGTGGATTAATGGTCAAGGGATGGGCTGATAACTGAGAGGTGGGTGGTCTGAACACCACCAAGCTCTGAGGGAGAAGACCCTGCAGCATCACTGGGAGTGGGCACCAGCGTGGTGGCACACAGCACTGACTGAGTTGGGGGATGAGAAAGGGAGCCCTGGGCTGGCAGGTCCCGTTCAGCATCTGAGCCCTCTCTAGGCAAGTTGTCAGACATGTTTGTGACTTCCAACTTGACTCCACTCTCCACTTAGAGCACACAGTGACTCCCACCACTTGCCAGCTCCTGCAGGGGCTCAAGTAAGCCAGGAGTATTGAGCCAGAGACTCTGGTGTTGGGTCTTTGGTAGCTTTACTGAGAAAACCAGAAATGCAGCTGCCTAGAAAATCACGTGTCTCCACCAGCTGCAATCCCCCTCCCGTGGGGTCCAGGCTAGGGGGTTTGGAAAGATCCAGAAAGCCTGTGTTCCAGGATTTGGGAGCAGTCCCTGGGAGGCAGATGGCTGTGCACGTGCCCACTTGTGTCCAACGGTTTGGAGAAAGCTCAGGCAAAGGAGCCTGGCGAGCCTGGGTCTGGAAAAAGCTGTGGGCAGGACTGCCCAGCTGTGGCCAGGCAAAAGGCATCCTAACTCCGGCACCTGGGTTTTCTAACTAGACCTGAGCCCTGAGGCAGGGGAGGGACCATTGCTGGTGGAAGCTTGAGCCCAATCCCCTGTTCTGATTCCAGCCTAAACGGACACAATTGGGGGCAGCAGCAGGCCTCCACCTGCCAGCAGCCAGCCTGCAGGGAGGGCTGTCCACTCAAAGGGACTGGCCCAGGGCCATCTGGCTCTCCTCCTATGCTTGAGGGAGGAAGGGGGCTGCTGGCAGGCCCATCTGGGCATGCTGGTGGCAGTGGCTGTGTTTCTCCCAGGCAAATTACTCAACTGGCATGGTATTGGCTGGTTGGGTTTTGGCTTTGAGTGTGTTTTATTGATCAGTTTCTTTGAACCTGACTCATGCCAGCTCATCCCCAGGAGGGATGGAGCCATTTCGTTTGGTCACAGAATTCGTACCAGCTGCCAAGTCGGCATCCAGTAATACTGGCTAGATGATGTAGACTCTTTCAGAGCGTGTCGGGGAACCCAGAGGCTGCAGGTCTTCCAAGGAAATGGGTGGCCTCAGGAAGGCCAGTCTGGGGGACCCAGTTGGCCTGCCTAGAAGTCTCCCTGACACAGCACAGGAAGATCTGGGCTTCCAGGAAAACTGCAGCAGGAATGTGGGAGTTCCCAGATCCCAAAAGGAGCCTGAGGGAGACCTGTTGATGTGATAGCCCACGACCCCTGTGGCTACCTTTTTCTTACCTCCCTGAAGATTACCACAGGCGTCTCCTCTGCTGTGACTGAAGGAACTCTGGAAATCCCTAATGAATCGCCCTTCCTGCCTGACTATATGGTTGGGCTAGGGGCACTAGGATGGGGGAGAGCCCTGGGCTGAGCCTTCAGGCTAACAGCTTGTTAGGTGGCTTGGGGGTCAGAGGGGCCCATCTCCTTGGAGGGTGTACAGGTCTCCCTTTCAAAAGGCCCAGGAATTCTGGGGCTGCTTTTCTCCTCTGTGTTCTCTAGGTTGCGGGACTGGAACTCTGGCATCCCCAGAACCAGCCCTGGGGAGAAGCCTCCCAGTGTCTGTCCTCTTTGGCCCTAATGCCCGCCATGGCACCCTCCTTCCCCACTGGCAGGGCCAGAGGGAAGCCTGAGGATCTCATAGCAGAGTGTATACTCTGTGTGTGGTTCCCTTTTTTTCCTGAACACCTATGACCCAGGTACCCAGCTGTCACTTTTTTTGGGGGGGGGCATCACTGCTCTCTGGTGGTGGAAGTGGGAGGCCCAGCCCCACTGCTGGAATTGAACCTCTGTCCCAGTGGGCCGCAGTCCAGCACACAACCACTATGCCACCGGGGCTCAGCCCAGCTGTCACTTTCTATCCCCCTGTTCTAGAGACTGGGAGACTGAGGCTGAGGAGGCAAGATAGACCAACTGAGGGGGTCATTTGGCCTCCTTGAAACAAGGAGATAAGAAAGGACAGGGCAACACCTGCCTTGACATTGGACAGAACAACAGAGTCCCGTTGGATAGAGGCTCTAGAATGTATGTGCATGAGGATAGGGGGAGAGGAAGGAGGGCGGGTGAAAAGAGGGAGAGCAGGGGGGCAGAAAGGCAAAGGGACAGTGAGTGAGGGTGAAGGAGACACAGGGCAAGGATGAGAGACCGAACCCAGGAGGGCATAGTGTGTGGTCAGAGAGGAGGGTGGGGGTGACACAGGGAGAGAGGGGTGACATAGAGGGAAGGAGTTTGGGGAGACAAAGCAGAGGAAAGGCGAGGGGACACAGGCAAGGTGGGGTCAGTGAGGAAGGGTGAGGGACAGGGAGGGAAGCGGGAACACAGAGGGAATCTGAGGGGCAGAGAGGAAAGGGTGGCTGAGACCCAGGGGCAACCGTGGGGCTCTGGTCCAGCCCTCAGGCCTCCCATCTGCTGAGAGGGCCTCCTGGAACCACCATGTTGTGGCTGAGTGGCCCCAGAGAGGGCCTCTCCCAGGTGGCCGGGGTTCCTATACTTGAGCAGTGATGTCCAGTAACCAGCAGAGTGGTCAGCCTCCCAGAATGGAGCGCCTGACTCCAGGGAGTGCTGAGCCCGAGAAAGGCGGTCCTTCTGTTTGGCTGACATGCTTTATGTGTGACCGCTTTATGACAACAGAAGGGATGTAAAAAGGCTCAGTTACAGTTTCTTGGAAATAATAAAAGAACTCGGAGGGACTTGCATGCCAAGGAGTCTGCAGATGAATGCCTGGCTATAAAAGAGGCCTCCCTCTGTATTTCATAACGCCGCGGTTCAGCTGCCTGGTGGAGAGCAACGGCAGTGGAAAGACTTCCAGAAGGCTTTCGGGTGCGTTCAGAAACGCCCACTCTGCATAAGCGACACTCAGGCTGGAGGCTTGAATGAAGGGAAGGGGCACTATCGTTTGCACATTATCTTCTTGTAAGAGAGCAGGTTAGGACGAGTGACCCCAAACCACCACTCTCACCACCTCCACCGTCACTACGATCACGACCATCACCACCAAATTCACTGCCTTGGGGTTGGTTCTGACTCAGAACCCACGACAAGGCAGAGTAGAACAGCCCCTTTCAGTTTGCAGGACAGTGCAGCGTTTCTGGAGCACAGCGCCTCACGGAGCCTCATCTTCTTGAGGAGAAGCCGGTAGATTCAAACTGCTAACCTTTGGGACAGCAACCCAACCCCCAACGCACCACGCGAACAGGGCTCCTGAGTGAGCACAACCTCTCACAATCCCCAGCCTTCCCTGGGTAGGAAGTAAAGCCATGTTCCGTTTCAATGGCACGTGCCCGATGTCAGCTTAGCTGCGGGCTGCTCTCAGCCTAAAACCAAATCCACGGCCATCAAGTCGATTCTGACGCATAGCGACCCTGGACCCTGCCCCCGTGGGCTTCGGAGATTGGACTTCTTTAAGAGAGTAGACAGCCTTTCTCTTGGGGAGTGACTGGGGCCTTCCAACTGCTGACTAGCAGGCCAATGCTTCCCCACTGTGCCACCAGGGCTTCGGTCACTAGGAGCTCATGTGCCCCATAAGCTTTTCTTAGCGATGATCTTTACCGAAGCAGACCACCAGATTTTTGTTCCCTGGAGCAGTTGGTGGGTTTGAACTCCCCACCTCTTGATGAGTTGCTGAGTGCTTAACTATTTGAGCCACCAGGGCTTCCTAGAGACTGGAGGGGATTATTTTTATGTGATGGGTGGGGACAATTGAGGGTTGGGTCCCAGGGTTCCAAGCCCAAATCCGCTGGGACCGAGAGTTCATGAGGGCCTGGGAACCTCACTGTATCATTGTTTGACAACCGACTCATTATCTTTAAATTGTGCTGTTAAAAGATGTATGTAACAGTAGCCGTTTCCTTTAAGAAGCCTTGGAAAGAGAAGCATCTTTTACAAAAATAAACCCCAATTTAAAAAAGTAAAAGGCACTCATTAGAACATAATGGGATATATTCATTCAAATTATTTGCTCAACATTCGTTTCCTCTGTACTTGCTAATTTTAAGTTTCTTTTTTTATATTTGATGAGACAGATCTGAACTTATTCATTAAATGTATTATGATAACATCTCAGTGTTTAATATATTTTCCACACCTTTCTAAAGTGATGTCTCACTTTGGTGTCTTTTTTCTTCTCTTTCTAAAACTTGAGGTTGAGCTAGAGGACATGGAAATGCAGGGGGGAGGAAAGGTGGTGGGACTGTCCTTCCCAGATACTGTATTCCAATTCCTTGAGCTGGCGCTCTTGTCTTCAATTTAGTTGAGGTACCATGGGAGTAAGTAAAATTGTACAGATTCACAATGTACAATGTGATCAATTTTGCCTCTCTACCATGTGACAATTGAACGCTGAATCAGGAAGATTGAAAAAGAGTAGATGTATTCGAATGATCATTTTGGTGAGGAATATTGAAAGTGCCGTGGGTTACCAGAACAAACAGATCTGTCTTGGAAGAAGTACAGCCAGAACGTGCTTTAGAAACAAGAACTGGGAGACTTTGTCGGGAGAGACCAGTCCCTGGAAAAGGACACGGAGGGTCAGTGAAAAAGAGGAAGCCTCATATTGCAACTCTAGACTTGCATGTTTCCCTCTGGCTTTCAGATAAGATATGTTACATGTGCTCTTCCTCTTGTGTTTTCCAAGTCTAGGTCTTTGAACATTTCATTATCATACTTTGCCCTCAATGGACCATGTCACTGCGGGGGGCAGCACTGCAGACACAGTGTGGGAAGAGTGCACGTTCTGGTCCTATCACGCTGGGACGAGGCACTGAGGGCATGCAGCAGAGCACCAGGGGGAACAGAGTGATGAACCCCCCAGGGAATACTAAAAATAGACTTTGGAGACAGAGTGTGGCACCCCATGAGGCTCTACTGGAAAACGCTTGTAAAGGACAACAAACAGACCTAAGCTTTTCCATTTTTGCCAGTGGCTTTCTTTTTGCTATTGTCATTTTGTTTTTGTTTTTATTGTTTTGTTGATTTTGACTTCCTTTGTTGTTTTATTCAGCTTTGCCAGGTATTTGCATTATTAATGTATCTGCGTGTCTATCTAGATAAGATAGATGGGACAAATAATTGGAAGATGAAAAGAAGGGAACCAATAGTTCTGGGGTGGGGTGGGGGAATACAGGAGAAGTGGAGGTGAGAGAGAAAAAGGGTTGGGGGAAACCAACCCTTTTGGGGGCAAGGGAACAACAAGTGAACGAAAATCAAAGGAAAGAAGGTTATAAGATGCCTAGTGGGGCTTAATCAAGGACAATGTAGCAAGAATTTACTAATCCTGAATGAAGGCCGAACATGATGGGATATATATAAATAAAACGAGAGGGAAATAGAACTATGTACTCATATCTATATGTTAAGAATTAAGGTTGCCGATGGACATTGCACCTCGACACAAGTACTCCCTTAACACAAGAACACTTTGTTCTAACAATCTGGCATTCTGTGATGCTCACCTTCCTGACTCAATTGCTGAAGACAGAATGGGCGCATAAGCAAATGTGGTGAAGAAAGCTGATGGTGTCTGGCTATCAAAAGTGACAGTGTCTGGGGTCTTAAAGTAAACTGACCAGATTTTAAGTGGGACACCATTGACCAGGGGGTGGGGGTGGGGGTTCTTGAATAAAAATTTGGTCTGTATGGAGCAATAAAAAATGTTCATAGAGGCTGAGGCCCGGTGGCGTAGTGGTTGTGTGCGGGACGGCAGCCCACAGGGTTGGTGGTTCAAATCCAGCAGCAACTCTCCAGGAGAAAGGCTGGGCTTCCTACTCCCACCAGGGCAGTGATGCCATACACACACACACACACACACACACACACACACAAATGTTCATAGAATGTAAAAATAGTATTGCAATATATTTATTTTAATTTTAAAACACTTCAGGATGTTGTTTAATTGTTAAAAAAATGGGAAGTCTGGTCACTTTATCTTAAAGGCTTGAAGATAAACAAGCAGCCAATTGGACATTCCTCACAAAGGGGTCACAGAGAAGAGATGAGCCAGTCAGGGTGCAGTATAGCACCGATGAAACACACAACTTTCCTCTAGTTCTATAGTGCTTCCTTCTCCCCACTATCATGACCTCAATTCTACCTTAAAAATCAGATTAGATCAGAGCATGCACACTCCTACAGATAACAGCCCTGCACATAGGGAATCCAGGATAGATAAAACCCTCAGGTCCAACAATGAGAGGAGAGATAGCAGGAGGATTAAAGGAGGGTGGGGGGGATAGGGGGAATTGATCACAAGGATCAAGCTAGAACCCCCTCTCAGGAGGATGAATAACAGAAAAGTGAGTGAGGGGTGACTGAGGACCATGTAAAATATGAAAATAATAATCCATAACTTATCAAGGCTTCATGAGAGAGGGTGGGTAGAGGAGGGAAGATGAAGAAATGGGGAGCAGATGTCAGGGGCTCAAGCAGGAAGAGAATGCTTTGAACATGATGTTGGCATATGTGCAAATGTGCTTGACACACTGGATGGATTGTGGTAAGATATATAAGAACCCCCAATAAAAGTATTAAAAAACACTTTACTTTGTCTTCTCAAGCTGCCCTTTGAAACTTCCTTCTAGCATAACCCCACCCCCACCCCCTACCCCAGGCAAGCATTGCTTTACCTTTTGACCTTTATGTTTTCTGGAGTCTTATATAAAGAAAGCCATGCAAAATGTATTATTTTCCCTCCAGTCCACATTATGGTGCACTCATAGTTTTTCTCCTTTTTAAAATTATTTATTTATTTATTTAGTTTTCTCCTTTTTATTGCTGAATAGTATTCCACTCTATGACGATACTCCCACTCACCCAACTCTCTTGGGGGAACATCTGGGAGTGAAAACTCTGGGTCAAAGGGCAGGTGTATGTTTCGCTTATAAGAGCTGTTGACTTAGAAGGATCTACGTACAACCTCCTCCCTGGGGTATGGACATTGGGGAAGTGGGTGAAGGGACACAGTGGACAGCAGTCAACAAGACAAAATTATAATAGTTTATAAATTATCAAGGGTTCATAAGGGAGGAGGGGGTGGGGGGTGTGGAGAAGGAGCCAATACCAGGGGCTTAAGTGGAAGGTGGATGTTTTGAGAACGGTGATGGCATCAAAGGTACAAATGTGCTTGGCATACGATGGATGTATGGATGGATTGTGCTAAGAGTTGCATGAGCCCCCAATAAAATGATAAAAAAAGAAATGTTGAAGTTTCCAAAATAGATGCATCATTTTACATTCCTACAACAATCAGAAGAGCGTTACCATTGATCTAGATTCTCATTGATTGTAACGTAGAATTTTGGTTTGTGTTGGGAATCAACTCTTGTCTTATATCGTGGGATAGGGTGGGGTGAAGTGGGTGGTTGGGAGGCACAGCACCGTGTCAGTGGCAAGGAGAGCCAGAGTCTGATGGGAGGAATCCCACTCCGGTGGGGTCCTGGTAGCCTTTGTTCAGTGAGGGCTTGACAGGTAGTGGGTACAAACCCTTGGGAGCCGCATGGGCTTCCTGTGACCTGTGCGGACCGCAGTCTTCTCAGTCTTCGTGTTAGAAGGGCACATATTTGGCCCAATGTTCTAATGCTCCGATCTGGAAATTCTTAGTAATTTTTGAACAAGGGAGTGCACAGTGGTTTTGCTTTTTTAATAGAATCTTATAATTTAAAAAAAAATCATCTTATTGGGGGCTCATACAACTTTTATCACAATCCATACCGGCATCCATTGAATGCCAAGCACATTTATACGTTTGTTGTGCTCATCATTCTCAAAACATCTGCTTTCTACTTAAGCCCTTGGTATTAGCTCCTCGTTCCCTCTCCCTTCCCACTCCCTCCTCCCTCATGAACCCCTGATAATTGATAAATTATTACTATTTTGTCATATCTTACACTGTCCGATGTCTCCCTTCACTCACTTCCCTGTTGTCCATATTCTAGGAGGAAGTTATATGTAGAACCTTATAATCGGTTCCCCCTTTCTGCCCCACCTTCCCTCCACCCTCTCCACACGTGCACAGTTGTATCTTGTGTGACATTCACAAGCTCTGTGCTTGGTCCTGCTGAGGAGATACATAATCTGGTGTGTGGTAGTTACATAATCTGGTGTCAATTTGAGGAGGGGTGGAGTCTAAACAGCCTAATGACCTCATTTGGAGACACTAAGGAGAGAAGTAGCTTGCTGGAGGCGAGACACGCACACACTCCTTGTGAGACATTCCTGTTGAGAAGACACATGGAGCTACACTAGAGTCCTGGAGCTGAAGGAGCCACGTGGAGCTCTTGCCAGTGCTGAGAACTTTCTCCTGCCACTGGATCCACAAGACTTTCCACCCACTGGCCCGTGATCTTCCTGCAATCCGTGTTTTGTGAGTCTGAAGAAGAATTTAGCGATTGGTATGGGACATATGGGCGGATATCAGACTTATGGACTTGATCTGGACTGGTCTGGACTGGGATGTTTTCTCAATGTACAACTACTCTTTCATAGAAAGCCCCCTCACACACACATATGAGTATCTATGAATTTGTTTCTCTTGTCTACCCAGACGAAACACACCCACCACAGGCTTATCTAAGGATGAGACAAAAGCGAGGGTCCACAAGGTCACAAAACCACCTCCATTCCACCAGGCCCAGGGACCACGTGGAGGGCTGTGGGGAAGCGAGAGGGGGGAGAAACCCTACAGAGACTGCTTGTTGCTGCTGCTATCCGGGGTCTTCCAGTTGAGTCCGTCTCACGGTGGCCTGTGGGCAACAGATGGAAGAGTGGCCCATCCTGCACCCTCGCTGTGCGTCCACTGTTCCAGCCACAGTGCCGGGCCCTCTCACTGACCTGCAGGTCTATGGAGCACGCGGTCCTCCTTTAGGGACTGATCTTTCTCCATGACTGAATGCTGTCTACTCCGGAGTCGGTTGCAGAGAGGGAAGGGGATTGTGTCTGCCAGCCTGGGCTGACTTTTCTCTTCTCCCCGCCCACCCGCTCTTGGTGGGGAAGGGCCCCGGGAGAGAGGTCGGCTATCTGCAGAGATTATTTATAGCAGATGGAAGACGCTCTACCCGCACCTCCTCAGGCAGTGTGGCTGCGCCTGTGATCCTGCTAAAGGCGGGCGAGTGCCTTTCTGTGTGAATCCAGTTAGCCAGCAGCACGGAGGGATGGGCAGCCCCATCGGCCCACACAGGATGTCAGCGGCGGCTGCGCAGAAACCAACCCGGAGGTGCCGTGGGAAGGTGTCCCGTCACGTGCTGTCCTGACCATCAGACGAGATGCCCAATGGACTCGCTCCTGGCTGTTGTCAGGGGCCGTGCGAGTCGGTTCTGAGTGCCAGCAAGGTGGCAAACAACAGAAGGAAACACTGCCCGCTCCCGTACCAGCCCCACCATTGTCATGTGTGATCGAGCCCCTTGTTCTGGCCACTGTGTCAACCCATCTCCTGGCGCATCTCTCCCGCCGTTTCCACCGACCTGCTTTTCCAGGTGTAATGTCCACAGTAATGATGCGCGTGGCTGTTCTCCAAAACCCACCAGGAACTCCGGGGAGAAGATATGGCAGTTGGCTTCCGGGGCCGTTCTGCTCTGTCCAAGGAGGCTCATGGGGGTGAGGTGCGGGGTGGAGTTGACCTTGTGGCAATGAGTTTGGTTTTGGGGTGTGGCGGCTCAATGTTTCAGGGGCTCTGTTGGGGACACTGGGTAAATAGCTTGGCTGTTAGCAGACAAGCGGGTGGTTCGAACCCACCGGACTCTCTGTAGGAGTAAGATGAGGCTTGCCGCTTCCCTCCAGTCAGGATGACTGCCCTGGGAGCCCTCGGGATGGTGAGGGAGGGGGGCAGTTCTGGGGACGCCAAGAGCGCCGCTCTGCGTGAGCCAAAGCTTGGTTTGGGGTCTGGAATCCCGCATTGAACTGTCGGCAGAGCACCAGCATGCAGCTATCTCCAGCTTGCGGTTTTTGTCAAGCTGTCCCTGAGGGCGGGTGGGTTTGGTTGGGGGAAGTCTGCCTCCGAGGGGTCCCTGCGCTGCGGTGTGTAGGGGAGCCACAGAGGCAGGGAGAGGCTTCTGGGAGGAAAGGAACCAGCCCCACACGCAGTCCACGGAAGTTGGGTCAGTAAGGCACTGATGACTAGAGGGGACACTCAGAGCCTTTCCTCTCTTGATGCAGCAGCAAGGCCTGGCATCTTGTTAGTCCTCCGCACGTGGCTAAGTGAGGGTGAAGCGCGGTGACCCTGATTGCTTCTGAAGGGCTTGTGAGCCGTCTATAAAGTTCAAGGCAGAAGATCTGCTTAGGGAGAGAGACACGCCAGAGGGCCCGGCATTTGTCAGGAGAGATTCCAGGCCGGCTGAGTGAGCAATTTAGGATCCAGACAGTTGGTTCGGCGCTTGGGGACATGGCGTTAGAAGGCTGGATAAGTCTTTGTGATCAGAGCAAGGAAGACGCAGCCACCAAGTCTCGCGGAGTTTACAGGGACGCTGAGGGCATGCCGGCACCTCAAGGAAGGAGGGGCCCAGACCCGCCTGCTGCCAGCCTTGGACCTTGGCAGAGGGTCCCCCCCCTTCAGAAAGTCTTTTGTCACAAGAGCATCCATAAAGGCTCCAGGGTGTCAGAGGCACGTGCCCTTCCGGTCTCATGCCTGCCCGCCGCTGTCCTGACACCGGAAGGACCTGCCAGCTAGGATCAGGGTGGCAGTGGGGACAGGACAGGCAGTCCTCAGGGTAAAGTGGGTTACTCCTTGTCCCGTTACCTGCAAGGTCAGCAGCAGTTCCAACCCACCAGCCCTTTGACGGAGAAAGATGAAGCTGTCTGTTCTGTACAGATGGCGGCTGCTGGTGGTCAGTCTCTCACCGTGTCACCAAGTCTGTTCTGACCTCATAGTGGCTCTCCGTAAAGGTTACAGCTTTGGAAACTCCAGGGGGCAGTTCTCCTCTGCCCTATAGGGTCCCCACAAGGCAGAATCAACTCCCAGGCTTTGGGTTTGCTTTTGATTTGGTGGGGACAGGACAGCGTCCCTATCCTCCCATGAGGGACATTCTTGCATAGCCCTCCCTGCAAGGGTAGGGAAGGGGAGGCCCAGGATACCTGGGGTCTTAGTTCTCTAGGGCTGCTGTGACCGAAATACCACACCAGGGTGACTTTGAAACGTATTTTCTCACAAGTCAGGAGGCTGCGTGCTCAAACCCTGGGCTCTGGGGTTTTCCCACGGTAGGTTCTAGAGCAGCGGTTCTCAACCTGTGGGCCGTGACCCCTGTGGGGGTTGACCGGCCCTTTTACAGGGGTTGCCTGATTCATCTCAGTCAAAAATAATTTTGTGGTTGGGGGGGTCACCACCCACGTGAGGAACTGCATGAAAGAGTCGCGGCCTGAGGAAGGTGGAGAACCGCTGGGCTAGAGGAAGGTCATCGTCTCCTCTGGCATTTCTCAGCTACCGGCTATCTTTCTTTCTTTTTTTTTTAATCATTTTATTGGGGGCTTGTACAACTCATCACAATCCATCCATCCATCGTGTCCAGCACATTTGTACATTTGTTGCCATTATCATTCTCAAAACATTTGCTTTCTACTTATGCCCTTGGTATCAAGTCCTTATTTTTCCTCTCCCTCCCCACCCCCGTCCCTCAGGGACCCTTGATAATGTATAAATTATCATTTTATCACATCTTACACTGTCTGACCTCTCCTTTCGCCCACTTTTCAGCTAATTCATATGTAGATCCTTGTCATCGGTTCCCTTTCTACTGCACCTTCCCCTTCCCCTCCTGGAATCACTATTTCATGGGTCCTGAGGGGTTCATCTGTCCTGGATTCCCTGTGTTTCCAGTTCCTCTCTGTACCACTGTGCATCCTCTGGTCTAGCCTCTTCAAGGAGCCCTGGTGCCATAGTGATTATGCATTGGGTTGAGAGCCGTAAGGTCAGCAGTTCAAGACCACCAAATGCTCCAAGGGAGAAAGACGGGGCTTTCTGCCACCATAAAGAATTGCAGTCCCAAAGGCATAAGGATACATATAATGAAAGCTGATCAAGATTTCCAAATAAAATATGTAATAAAAAGACTGAATTAAACAAGATCTAAAAATGGAGTGGAAAGTAAGAAAGAGTTACAGTCTCAGGAACTCACATAGGCGGTTGTGCCCTGCCCTGTGGGACCACTCTATGTCATCGCTGACTTGATGGCAGTGAGTGGGGTTGGGGATCTCCAGGCCGCACCTGTCTTCCCTGGAGTGTGCCTCCTTGTCTCTGGAGATCAGCCATCATTAGGTTTAGGGCAGTCCCTCACATGGAGGGACCAAAGGAACTCTACTCCCAAAGTGGGCTTATAGCCATAGACACAGGTTTCAGGATTCCCACACTGATTTGGGGCGGAGAAGGGGGAAGACACCATTCAATCTGAAATCCTGAGGGGATAGAGGTGTGAGAGAATGAATGCTAGGGAAGGACTGAGAGGGAATTTTTGCCAGTGTGAGCCGCCTGCTGGTTGAAATTGTGCCCAGCTCACCTCCTCTTTGTTCAGAGCAGCTGCTGAAGACGTGGAGTGGAGTGTCAGGTCTGCGGAAGCCACGGCAAGCTGTGATCCATTATTCAGGGTCTGCGGCCAGGGAGCTGGCTCAGCCCAGGCAGATGGGCGCCTGAGGGGGCGCTTACAACTTGGCACCTCTCCCCTTCGACCTCACCTCTCCTTTCAACCAGGCCCCACGTCCCCATTCGGAATAGCAATGCTTCTCGGATGGGTGGAATCCATCTTCTCCTCCACCCCTCACATCCAGCTCCCCACTCCCTTCTACACCCTATGGTTGCCTGTCCCCAGATGTTCCCAGACATCACCATTGAGGTTTGTGCTGCCAGGCCCAATGGGACCAGGGGTGCCCACTCTGGTCACCACTTCGTTTCATCCTGCCACTCAATATCTCAGTATCTTTCCCTCTCAAAAACAAAAAACAAAAAACCAGACTCACGCTTGGAGTCCACCTGACTCACAGTGACCCTAGAAGAGGGTACAACTGTTCCCTGTGAGTAGCTCTTCATCGGAGTCGAAAGTCTTCTCCCCCCCCCCCCCCCCACCTTGCAGAGGAGCTGGTTGGTGTCCTTGAACTGTTGACCTTGCTGTTAGCAACCCAAAGTATAACCCACTATGCTACCAGGGCTCCTCTCTTCCTTCCCTAGAGGGCTGCTGTAATCGGTACTGAAGACCTTCAGACTCAAGGGAGTCCTGGTCATCGCAGTTACACTTGGGGCTGCTAACTGCAGGACCAGCAGTTCAATACCACCAGAGGCTCCACGGGAGAAGTAGGAGGTTTTTTGCTCCCCCAAAGAGGCACAGCCTTGGGGAACCCACAGGGGCAGCTCTGTGAGTCAGAATTGCTTCAGTGGCAGCTAGGGGTTACACCAGCTCTGGGAGGCTGAAGTCTGAAATCAGAGTGTTGGCTGGCTCCTTCTGGAGGCCCTGAGGGAGAATCTGTCCTGAGCCTCTCACCTCCTTTCCGACAACACTTGGCACGCCTTGACTTGGGAGTGCACCATTCCAACTTCTGTCTCTGTCTGAACCCAACCTTCTCCCTGTTTATGTGAGTTCAGATTACTTCTTCCCATCAGGACGTCAGTCATTGAATTTGAGCCTGTGCTACTCCAGTCTGACCTCACTTTAACTTAGTAACTGGATCTTTATTTAAATAACCCTTGTGCGTTAGACCTTTTTTGACCACCATTGCCCTTCCCCAGGTATTTTTGTAAGGGCACTAGGCTAATCTTTTACAGCAAGGTGTGAAAAATTAGCATAGCGTGCTTTAGAAAATACCTTTTGGGAGGGCATGGTTGGGGAAAAAAAGTAAAAGGTATGTGTTATTTGTGTAAAAAATATGATACCTCTGCCAGGGCACTATTTTCAAACAAGGTCAAGTTCACAGGTATAGGGGGCCGTCCACATATTTTTAGGGGGACACAATTCAACCCCTAACAGCCTTATTTCTGAAACAGTTTCTCTTTGTCTTTGGCCTCTGTGTCCCTGGGACCCTAGTGACCTCTCATCAGCGTCCTTTGCCAAGTCTCTGGTCTCACTAGACATCGTGGGAAGTATTTCTGATCCCCGGCTTTTAGAAGCTAGTGTATGCTGGGAACTCAGTCACCTGCTCTTCTCTGTTGGACTCCAGCTCTATGGGCAGCAAGGCTGCAGGAGAAGGGAGCTTCCTGGAAGGCAGGGGCCTGGCACTGCATCTTGCCTCAGTCACTCTCTGTGATTTAGCCAGGTC
The DNA here is from genome assembly GCA_004026705.1 of Nesogale talazaci. Lineage (NCBI taxonomy): Eukaryota > Metazoa > Chordata > Mammalia > Afrosoricida > Tenrecidae > Nesogale > Nesogale talazaci. The sequence continues at coordinate 62,393 of PVJH01010570.1, forward strand.
TTTCTCCTGTGGGGGTCTCCGTGTCATCCCCACCCCATTCTCCTTACTTCCTTCTTAATTGCCGGGCTCCTGTGGCAGTGCGAATTCTTGGGCAGCTCCTTTTAGACCCAACCCCGGCAGAACCCAAACTGGGGTTTTGTAGCAAAGCACAGCATGGAGCAGGCTGTAGAACTAAACCAACCGGGTTCAAGTCCTGACACTGCCACGTCTCAGCTGGGTCATCCTGGACCCGAGAAGTGAGATCTCTGTGCCTCTCTCATGGAGCTGTTGAACTGGTTTACTGAATATCCACAGAGCGAGGAATAGTGCCTGGCCCAAGGCAGTACTTAATTTAAGTGTCAGTTGACATCATAACTAGAACAGTGGACCCAGGAGGACCAATGGCCATGAAGACGGTTCGCTACACATAAGGTTGCCACAAGTCAGGGTCAACTCTAAAGCAATGGACAACAACGCCCCTACTTGCACCGACTGCCATCTGCCCTCCTGCTCCCTCTCCAATGGTCCTGGTTTCTTGGAATGACCCCACCGCCCCACCCTGTGATGTCTAAAGCTGGCTCACAGAGCTGTTTGCGCAGCTTTTGCAGTTTTTGCAAGCTGGTTGTTGTCATATTGACAGTCTCCAAGAGTGAAGTATTTACACCACAGAAATTGACAGGTGCTACACATCAGAGTTCCCTCCCGTCAGACAGCTGGTTGGTAACTGTCTCGCAGCACTTCACCGCCATCATCCGTGATCCTGATGCCCAAGTCAGAGATGAGACATGCGGGCTGGGTTGGGGGAGGTCTGTGTTTGCCGTCTGCCCTTTTTGCCTGGTCATAGTTCTGGCATTCTCGTTCTGGCGGACAGTCCTGACCCGATGGCTTCCCAGTCTCCTGGGCTCCTAGGAGAAGACACCTTTTTGCCATTCTAATGTCATCTATGGCTAGTGGGAGGTGTGGGGGGGGGGAGTGCAGATTTCAAGAACCACCTGGAGTCTCCCCAGCCTCTCAGTGGCCTGCCTGGCGACACGGGGTAGATGGTGAGATGTGATGTTTGCCTGTTTGAGCCTAGGCGAGGAGGGATGAGGAGCATGGGGCTCTGTCTAGGTGTCCAGACAGCTGCTAATGACCCAGTGTGGCTATCTAAAAAAAAAAAAAAGTCAGAGGTTGCCAGGGCTTGGGGAGGAGAGGATGGGCCACAGGGCGTTTTTTAGGGCTACAAGACGACTGCTGACCCAGGGGAAAGTCCACAGAGGGAATCCAGCCTCTTCACGGCTGAGTAAACAGTCAGTCAGTCAGTGTAGCAACAAGTGGAAGATAGGTAAAGAAGGAGTTCGGGGGACGTAGTGGTGAAGTGCGTGGCTGATATCAGAAAGAGCTGTGTTTCAAAGGCAGCCGCCTCTCTGCGGGACAAAGACTGCGCTCATCAAGCTAACAGCTGGGGAAAGCCTGTAGGGCTGCTCTATCGGTCGTTCTGCATTGAAAATAGACTCTTAGGCACCCAACAACACATGGTCCAACAGTACAGAAGGAGGCGAAGCTAAGTCGTGACACATGTCGGCCGGGGAGGCTCTCAGATTACCCAGGATTCCCTTTCACCAGAGATGCTAATCAACTGTAACCCCGTCAAGACGGAAGGTTACTTTCTGCTGTGAGTTTCTTTGTTGTTGTTGCTGTTGAAGCCACATGTTTTCAGTAACGGAAGGCATTTCAAATGAAGTGAAAAAAAAAATAAAATGAGGCAATATTGATTTTGATTCAATTCATGGAACACCTATGAAGGGACTTCCAAAAGTGGGAGGGAAAAATGGAATGAAAAGATAATGGAATTTTCCTGTGAGCTTTTGGAAGTTCTTCTATATGTTCTGAGGGGTCTCTGATGCTGGGTTGGTGGGATAAAGGCTTTCTTCAGATTGATGCAGTGATACAGGCTCCCACCAGGCAGTTTCATGTGCTAAAAGTGGGATAAAGCTTCCCACTAACTATCAGCAGCAGAAATGTAGGTGGATTCTACATGTTCCAGAGGCCACGAAAAAGTTAGGTTTGCTTAGTATACAACTTCCTGAACAGTGGAGGGAAATAGAATAAAGACTATGAGTCAACGCTTACCCTGAGCTTGCTGTGTTCACACACCTCTCTCAAGCGCTTCATTTACTCTTCTCTCCATTTCACAGATGGGAAGACTGAGGCTCTGTGAGGTTAGGGCCGCTGTCACGGGTCACCAGCTTGAACAGAGGGAGCCAGGATGGGCAGTTCTGCCTCATGACCTGGAGTGTGCCCTCAAGCTTTAGGGAAGGGGGGGGGGAGAGAGAGAGAGAGAACAAAGGACAAGTGTTCAAATCAGAAATGCACACTAGAAGATGCTGTCCTAGAACAATCTGCATGCTAAAGAGAAACAGCCAAGTCTCTGAGTCCACGTGGCCATGGCAGGACTATGGGTGAACCAATGGACATAGCCTCCCAGCTCATTGTCCCTCATAGTCCCTCACTCTGAGTGGGTGGGGGGAGAGTCCTAACGAGCTGTGAAAAAAATCAACCATCTTATTATACTCTTGAAGTCCACAGAGTCGGTTCTGGCTCATAGCACCCTTATAAGATGGAGCAGAACTGTTCCTCTGGGTTTCTCAGGCCAAGGGCCTCATCTTTCTCTTGCAGAGCAGCAGGGATTTGAACCACCGATCTTCCGATATGCAGCCTAGTACTCAACCCATTCTGCTCCCTGGGCTCTGTCTCTGACTGCCAGTGTCTGCAGTAATAGAAGAGATAAGCCACTGGGATGCAGCTGGAGGCCATCTGCACCCACACTTGCTGTGCAAATCTCGGAAAGAGCACAGCTTTGGGGGACTGAGGATTGGGGAGCCTCCAAGAGCAGGCGAGGTAGTGGTTACACGTTGAGCTACAATCCTCATGGTGGGCAGTTCAAAACCACCAACAGCTCTGAGGCACAAAGACTGGGTGGTCCATTCCCGTTAACAGTTACAGTCTCAGAAACCCCCAGAGGGTCGCTGTAAACCAGCATGGACTTGTTGACAGTGAGTTTGGTTTGGTTTCGAGCCCAGAGCAGGTCCGGGGGTCCAAATCTTAGGGAGGAAGATTTTATGCACTGGCTTTGTTACAGCTCTCTTGGGCAGCGCCTGGGGCTGAGCATACATGTCCGGGTCGGCTTTTTGGGTGTGGCATCTTCCAGATTCATCCAGGCAGTGTTTGCTTCTCTGCCTGTGACATGACGTTGAATTTCTTCTGATGGGATGTATTTGCAGAAACGCTATCTTGTTGACTCAAACAAGTACATTTCCTGTCTTTAGATGTGCATTTATTGTCTCCTGGTTGCAAAAGTCATACAGGCTCATGACAAAAAGCTTTGGAAAATGCAGAAACAGACAATGAGGAGATGAAACACCGCCTACAATGAGAAACTTTTCCTGTCAACTCTTGCAACAAACAAACAAACAAACAAACCCCAAACGGAAAAACCCTCTCACCTCAAAGTCTTTGTGTTAGGTCTATCTCTAGAAGAGGGTGGAACGGCCTCTGTGTGTTTCTGCGTTGGTGAACAGTCACAGGGACAGAAAGCCTCACCTTTCTTCCACAGAGTGATGGGTTTTGAGTTGCGGACCTCGTGAGCAAAGGGCTCCTTCTTGTCAGTTCTTACCTGTTTCAAAGACATGTGAATGTGGCAGTATTTCTTTTATAAGTTGTGTGTGCACATGTGTGCAGACGCATGATGTGTATGGAGGTGTTCCGGGTAGGATTCTTGCCTCCAGCTAAAGGACTCTGCTTTGGTTCCGAGCCGAGGCAGCTCCCATGCAGCCATCACCCACCGGTCAGTGGAGGCACGCAGGTCGCTCTTATGTCGAGCTGGGTTCAGTGGAGCTTCCGGACTGAGGTGGCCTGGGAACCAAAGCCTGGCCATCTCCTTCTGAAAGCCAGTCAGTGGAACCGGATGACTCATTGTGGCTCCATCTCCAGTCCATGCCAGGGTGGCACAGGACCAGTGGTCTTTTGTTCCATTGGGCATGGTGTCGCCAGGAGTTACATGAGCTCCTACTTAATGGCAGCCAATGACATACGTGGTAACATGTATTATATGTATTGATGGATCCATGCATGTGTTGGGAACAATGAAGAGAAGAGGAGGACTAAAGCATACAGATTAAGTATAGTGATTAGCCTTGTGGGGACAGCAAATGGTTCTGAGGGGAGTGGGGCCTAAGAAGATGTCAAGGGAACAGGCCATGGCCTTATTAAAGTTGGGTGGCTGGCACCGGGTGTGTATTATTCCTTAAACCCTACCTAAAGGCTATGTACTTACGTTAGTATGTGACAGGGAAGCCATTCCCCCACCCCCGCCTTCCCTCCCAGCATTTCCCTCCCTCTGTTTAGTCTACAAATATTTGCCAAGCACCTGTTTTGTGCTTGTCTAGGTCTTGGAATCCACTGGGGATCAACATAAGCACCTTGGGAGAGCATGTCTGAGTCAGGGAGGGACTCAACAAACCAGAGCAAGCAGATGGGCGAGCTAAGGAGGGGGCATTGTGCAGTTTGCATGGGGTGGCAAGTATCTCCTCATTGAGACAGCGAGTTTAAACACTTGAAGGAGGTCAGGGAGGGAGCCACTTGGGTATCTAGGAAAGGCTGTTCCAGGAAGGGAGGATAGCCGGTGCCAAATCCCTGTAGTGGGAGTGTGCTGGAGGACTAGAAAGAAGCCTGTGATCATCCGGAGAAGCCTCCAGCCTAACTTCTGACCCATGGACGTGAACCCTGGGTCTTTGAGATGTTAGTCAGGGCGGAGAAGTCCCATGGGAGCAGGGTGAGGTCCACTCCCACGTGAGTGGTGGCTACATGATCCAAAAGGAGAGAGAAGAACTACAGTCCTGTGACCACGGAGTCCAAGCCCAAGGATGCCCAGGAGCTCCTAGGAGCTGAAACGCCGGGAAGGACCTTCTCCGTGTGCGGCCTGCCGACACCCTCATCTCCACTCCCAGCCCCCCCAAAGCATGGGGCCCTGCCTTTCTGTCTTTATTCTGTGGGGCTTCCGAGATGCTCACAGTGGCAGAAAGTGGAGAGAAGAGGTCGAATAGCTGAGTGTGGACCTTCCACACCTCAGGGAGCAGAGGAGGAGCCAGCGAAGGAGCCAGAGAGGGGGTCCTGGAGGCTGAGGGAAGAGGGGCTGTGCTAATGAGTTAGTGAGATTCAGAAGAGGACTTGGCAAGTGGGGACCCCTGGGGACCTGGATGCCACACTTTGGGTGGAGAAGTTGGGGTGAAAGCTTGACAGGATTGGACTAAAGAGGGGGGGAACCAAAATGAAACCCAGCCACTGTCAGTCCAGTCAACCCGGACTTCTGGGGCTCCTGAGGACAGAGGAGAGGTACTCTGGAGGGGGGATCTGACTCAGTGAAGCTTCTAGGAAGCCTCATCTTCCTCTCACGAGTTGCCCATGGTTTCGAACCACAGACCTTTTGAGTAACACATGTATCTACTGTGTCACAAGAGAGGGCAGGAAGAGTGAGATTGGAGTAAGGAAGTGGGGTCCAGTGGTGGGGGAGTGGGGTCAACATGGGGGCTGGGTCCTGTGGGAGCAGGTGCCCAGGGGACTTTCCATCAACTGCTTCTATTTTCACAGAGCACAGAGTGTCCATGTGCCACGTCTTCACATCTCATACCATTCGGGAATTTTTAATATCAACCAATGGATTATTGAAGACCATTACATTATTCATCTGGCGGAACATTCTTACCTTTTGATCACCGGCATAATTTTCCACCATCCCCTTAAGATGCCCTGGGCTTTCTGGGGAGATGCCTTCCCCACCCTGCCCATCCTTCTCCAGCAGCTGGTGGGGGCAGCGCTTGCCTGCGTGGGTTCTATGGCCAGGGGAGGACACGTGCGCTGGGGCTGGGCGGGAGGGCTGATCAATTCCTGGGGCACAAGAGGTTGGTAGCTGCCAGGATTTCACTAGCTCGATCTCACCATGGCCTGTGGCCTTGTTAGACTTCCCAGAGTTTAGCCATCGTGCTCAGCCCAAAAGAAGCCTTTGGTGCTCATGCAGTGCTGGAGGAGATGTACAGGTGCAAGTGCCGTGGAACCTGTAACAGTCTGGGGGTGCCTCAAAAAAAATAAGTGAAATGTAGAATTATAACAAAACCCACTACTTTCACTCCACGGGACACACCCTGCGAAAAAAGAGACCCACACAGATCCTCGTAGGCCAACGTTCACTGCAGCAATAGTCTTAACAGCCGAGCGTCCACCAACCGATGAGTGGATAAACACAACGTGGCCTGTCCAGACAATGGAGTATCGTCTAGTCGGAGAGAGAAACGATATTCGGGCATGGACATGGACCAAATTTGACATGATGTGGCATGAAAGAAACCAGACACCCAAGATGAAAATGGCACAATCCCTTTCCCCGTTCGTCTGTTGCACGGTGGTGGCTTGTGCGCTGCTGTGATGCTGGAAGCTCTGTCCCTGCTGGTCCAAGTGCCAGCAGGTCGTCCGAAGTGGACAGGTTTCAGCAGAGCTTTCAGACTAAGAACAGACGATGAAGAAAGGGTGGGCTGCCCACCTCAGAGAAAGGGGCTGCTGCGTGCCGTGCAGCGCTTCAAAGCATTTTCAAGCACTGAAAGCCTAAAGAAAGGAAACAGAACATGGAGGTCCTGCTGGCAGATGGTCCTTCAAGTCTGAGGGCACTCAGAATGTGACTAAAGAGGAGATGGTTTCTTGGAGGGAGTTGGCCACGGTGACTTGAGTCCAGCAAGCCTTGTGGGAATGGGAACTTCAGGGTCTTTCTTTGCCAGTGGGGCACAACTGAAGGTAAAGGGAAACAGTGCAAAAACCTTCTAATGATTGGAACTTGAAATGTGCGAAGTATGAACTTAGGAATATAGGAAGTGGTAAAAAAATGGAATGGAACACATGAAGATCGATATCTCGGACACTAGTGAACTGAAATGGACTGGTGTTGGCCATCCTGAGTCAGAAAATCATATGATTTACTATGTCGGGAATAACACAATCAAGAGGAAATGGAGTGACGTTCATTATCAGAAAGGATCTTGTTAAATCCATCAAGATGTACAATAATTTCTGTGATTGGTTATGTCTATACACCTTCAAGGAAGTCTAATCAATACAACTATTATTCAACTTTGTACACCAACCACGAGGGCTAGTGATGCAGAAACTAAAGAATTCCACCAACGACTTCAGTTGGAAAATGGTTACACATGCACTCAAGATATCTTGGTAATTACTTGTGATTGAAATACAAGAGTTGGAAACAAAGAGGAAGGAGCAATAGGCTGGACTTGGTGAGAGAAATGACACTGGAGATTGCATGATAGAATTTTGCAAAACCAATGACTTGTTCATAGCCAATACCTTTATTCAACAACGCAAACAGACAGAATACACAGAAGTCAAATTAGCTACATTTGTAGGCAGACACAATGGAGAAGCTCAATATCAGAAGCTAAAACCAAACTAGGGGCCCACTATGGAACAAACCATCAACTGCTCATATGCAAATTCAGGATAAAGCTGAAGAAAATGGAAGCAAGCTTACAGGAGCCAGGTGGATTGACACAGTGGCTACATCAATGATCTCAGGCATAGGAACCATGGCGAGGATGGGGCAGGACTGCGCAGTGTTTCAGTCTGTTGTGTATGGGTTGCTATGGGTCGGAGCTCATTGATGGCAACCATGACACTACGAAATACCTCCACGAGGCAAATGCATGGACTACAGAGTCGATGAGAAGGTACCAGAAACTGAGGTAAGGGCCAGAGGCAGGGTGGGAGAGAGAAGTTGTTGCTTTAGGACACACAGAGTTCCTGCGTGTGCTTGATGGGAAATTCTGGAAACACAGAGTAGTGACGGCTGCTCAATGAACTAAATGCCACTGAATTGTATACTTGTTACTGTTGCTGTTGGTAGGTGCTGCCACGATGGTCCAGACTCGTGGCAGCTACAGGCACGACAATGGGAAACACTGCCTAGTCCTGCACCAGCCTCATATGGTTATCATGTTTGAACCGATTGTTACAGCCTCTGGGTCAATTCATCTCCTTGGTGGGGCCTGGGGGAAGGGAGGTCTTCCTCTCTTTCACTGACCTCCTACTTTACCAAGCATGAGACCCTTCTCCAGGGACTGGTCTCTTCTGAGAACACGTCCAAAGGGCATGAGTCTTGCCATCTGCGCTTCAAAGGAACATTCTGGCTGTACTTCTTCCAAGAAAGATTTATTTGTTCTTCTGGCAGCCCATGCTACTTTTCAATATTCTTCGACAGCACCATAATTCAAATGCATTGATTCTTCTCTGAGGTTATACTTATTCAATGTGCAACCTTATGTATATGAGGTGATGGAAAATGGCAAAAACATAGGCCATCTATATTTTATCAGAGTAAAAAAAAAGAGGTTTGGGGGAGAGAGGGAATGAGTTATGTGTTATATAAACACTAGTGACCCCAGTCCTAGTACCCGGAGTGATGTGGGTTGGTTCCCCTGGCTGGGCAGAGGGGTTTTCAGGAATGAAGCTGGAAGTTTTGTGCAGAGAAGCTTGCGTTCTGCCCACCCATAGCCTCATCTATTTGGACGTGGCTGGGGAGGTGAGAGGGCCCCACCAGGAGTGGGAAACTGGCTCTGCTAAGAGACGGCATCAAGCTTTCAAAGGGGGTTCCCGCCAGGGTCCTGGTTCTTGGGACCACCGAAGGGTTTGCCCTGGGTGATTTTGACCACACAGGCATTTATTTGGGTGGAAGCACAGATTTGTAACCCCTGGAGAATGCAGCGCCGGCCTTGTGTGGTTTAATCCACCCCTCGCATCATTTAATCCCCTCAAAGCTGTAATGACTGCGTCTGGTGTGCCAGGCCCTGGTTGTTGATGAGCTAGCTATCTGCTACTGAGCTGGGTCTGGGTCCTAGTGACCTCGGGTATGACAGAACATTGCCTGCTCCCGCGCCCTCTTCACCATGGGTGGCATGTTCCAGGCCAGTGCTGCTGTCACTGTCATCCAGCATTTGGGAAAGTCAGTTATTTCGCGATTGATTCTCCTATTTTTGTCCCCACCAATTTTTGAAGCCTCTTCAGACATTTGGCAAAATTCTGTTGTGTCGCATAAGGTTTTCATCGCCTAATTTCCAGAAGCAGACCTCCAGGCCTTTCTTCCTCGTCTGTCTCAGAAGTCTGGTGTCCCTGCTGGTAGTTGAAATGTAGGTGGTAGAGCTTCTAACAGCACAGCAACATGCCAGCCACCACAATATGACAAAAAGATGAGTGAGGATGGAGGGTGGGCTCTTGACTTCCTGTTGAATCCAAGAACCCTTTCCCAAATTCCTTGTCTGTACGAGGCCAGGAGAGCCGGAGAGTTGACAGGAGGGCGCAGACTTCCTTTGAACTCGGTGTCCCCACGCAGAAAAGCAGATTTTAATGGGATCAGCCCCAGTTGAAAGATCTTTTTTGGAGGTTCCAAGCTGCTCCAGGGGTGTCAGGGTATCAGAGGGTGTTGGGTCTTGAAAATGTTCCTCAGCTGTAGGGAAACCAGAGGTAATCCAGGCCCCCACTTTGATCAGAGCTACAAGCCTCTCATTCTGCAAAGCCAACCCCCTCGTCTCCCCTGTGGTTTTGTATTGCAGGCTGAGCTGGAAGGCTCTCACATAAATTCATCAGGCTCCATGTCCTAACCTCACTGCTCCTTCCCCCTCCCCGGCTGGGGCTGGGAGGCTTTCCTAATAAGATCTCTCTCTGCCTGGAAGCCAGCCCCAGGTCTGGATCACCCGCGTGGGGGTTTCGTTCTTATTTATGGCGTCTGTCAGGGACAAGCAAAACGTTGACTCTTTCGAAGCAGGGCTGAGCCAACTGCCTGGCCCGTTTCTTCTGTCTGTCTGAACAAGAGGATACAGGAGTGGGGTGAGTGTACCAGGCTGGGTGCTTTTGTTTTTTGGTGAGATAGGTCCTCCCATGCCCTGGACGGGTTGGGTGGGAACTGACATGCTGTCTCAGAAACAGTCTTTGCAGAGAAGTTCGAAGACCCCTCCCTCTCACAGGTGGGGAAGAGTAATCAGCATTTCCTCGGATGTTCCCGCTCAAGGTGCCTGTTCCCTGAGTATTTCTAGGTCCCATACATTTTCAATAGATGTGATTTTAAAAATAAAGATCCCTCGTGGTACAACGAGCTAAGCATTGGGCTGCTAACTCTATGTTTGGCAGTTTAAACCGACCAGCCAATCTACAGGAGAGAGAGGAGGCTGTCTTCCCCAGCAACGATCGACAGTGAGGAAACCTCCGGGGCAGTTCTGCTCAATCCTATATGGTGCCTAGGCGTCGGCACCGGTTCTCTGGCAGTGGACTTAGCTTGATTATTTTTTATTGCAGTTGCACGGTCCCAGCATGGCATGAATAGTTTACACTCGACTATTAGTCCCCGGGGGTGCTGTGGGTTAGGTGTGCATCTGCTAACCGCAAGGTTGGTGGTTCAAACCCACCACCCACTCCATGGGAAAAAGATGAGGCTCTTTCAGAAACGCAACATAGGTTCACGATGAGCTGGAATTGCCTGGATGGCTGTGGGCGGGGTTGAGTGGTCACTAACAGAAAGGACGGTGGTTTGAACTCACTTAGTGGTGGCGTGGGAAAAATAGCTTGGTGAACAACTTCCGCCATGCATCTTAATTTTTACCAAGACCCAAACCAAATTCACTGCCATTCAGTCGATG
>PVJH01010571.1:0-73125 GCA_004026705.1 Nesogale talazaci
CACCAAGAAAAGAATAGAGAAAAGAAAACCAATAAGCGTTCCTGGGGAGGAGGATGGGACAGACAGGGGATAAAGGAGAGGGGATATCAAGGAGTTCAAGAAGAAAGAAAATGTTTTAAAATTGATTGTGGTATCAGTTGTATAATATTACTTGATGGGATTGAACTCTGCAATGTTATGATATCTGTAAGATGTCCCAATAAAATGTTTACAAAACAAAAAATGAAACAAGCCACAAAATCACCAAGGAGTCCAGGCTTACTCTTTGTCACCCTTCAGACACTTTTGGGTCTGAACTCACTCACCCGTATGACTCAACTTTCATCCAAATATCTGACAGGTCCATAAGATAACAAGAACGATGATGTGATGATTACACCCTGAAGTAACCAACCATTTGGGATCCAAAAGGTAGCATTTATCCCATGTGGTGACTGCATGATTTCATGCCAACTTGAAGGGTAGGGGTGGAGTCTAGCCTGACAATCAGGCCATAACCTGATGGTGCTTCTTGTGCTTGTGACCTCCTTATAAGGAGGGTCTTTGGAGTGAACTCCACCCCCACCCCCACCCCTCTGATTCACCTTTGTGCTGTTGCGTCACTCAGAGAGCTGCCAGAGGCACTGCCATTTGGTCCTCACAGCTTTGTATCCACTGGCCTGTGACTTCCCTGCATTCTGTATCATTGTATGTGGCTGAATGAGTCTGAAGAGGGACTTAGGGATTAGTAGAGGACTTTTGGACTTGATTTGGACTGAGCAGGGATGTTTTCTTGATATCCAATTACTCCTGAATATAAAGCTCTTTCTACACATATATGAGTTTCACCGGATTTGTTTCTCTAGGCACTCCTGCCTGACACATCAGAGACCAAGTTCAGAGCATTAGGAAAGAAGGATGGAGGAAGGGATAGAAGAGACACAGGAAAGTGATGATGCACAGAGGGGTTGCAATGGGCGAGTTTAAACAAAACATGGATGGGCTTTTGAATGTAAAGCTGCTTGTCTGCTCTGTCAATGTTTTCTTCATTCAAAACAAAAAGTCTTAAAATGAAGGGAACAATATCAATTAACCAGACTTATACGTGTTGTCATAACAAAATGCAAGCTACAATCGTACAGTAGACAAACTGATAGTATGGTGTTTTCTAAGGATTATCTAGCCGTATATGTTGTATAGCGATGTTTGGCCTCATTTTCTCCTTTGTTTCATCTTTCCACCCCCTTTAGGATGATTCATAGTGGAATCATGTAGTCAAGAAAGTTTACCAGAGAAAAGGAATACTGAACTGTGCCTTAAGAAAAAAAACACAATTCGGCAGGGGTAAAGATAATTCCAGACAGATGGAACAGAAGATACACTGGGTAAGAGATATGAAGGGCATAAATCCATTTGGAAATTATGAGTGTTGATTAGTAGTCTTGATGGAAAAGAACTTATGGAGAAAATGTAGATTAGGGTTGTTTATGCCATGGTTGCTGTAACAAGCAGGCAAGCAAGCAAACAAATCAAATACCCTAAGTACATGGATTGAAAGAACAAGAGTTTTTTGTCTCCTCATTGGTGAGGCTAGAAGTCTAAGTTCAGGAAATTGGCTCTCAGGGAAGATCCTTGCCTGTCTCTTTCAACTTCGAGTTGCGGCTAACAAGTGCTATAATTCCTGGCTTTGGAGATGTATCGGCTTCTGTTTCATATGATGTCATCCTCTGTATTTGTGTCTATTCTGTTTTTTTTTTTTTAAAGAAGATGCCACTCAAAAGGGATTAGGCTGAGGACCCACTTTGCTCAAGTATCACCCAGTAACCTAACCAAAGAAATATCTATTACCAAACAGAGCCATACTTACAGGTGCACATGTTAGGAATACAATGCATCTTTTGGAGGGACATAATCCAATCCATGTTGTCGTTCCTAGGTGGCATAGAGTTAGTTGTAACTCTGAGATATACTCATCCTCGAGATAGAGGGTGGGGGCAACGAATCTGCAGAGGGGTAAACAGAGAGCAGGTCTTCCATCTGCCGAGTCCATTCCTTCCCTTTCAGGGGAATGAACCAGTGAGCCTCAGGTCATCTGAGGAAACACTCAAGTAGAAATCAATTCTAATTTCCCTCTTTCCCAAGACTTTGCCTCTCCTGTCAAGAGAATAATCAAGAGCCTTCAGACCCCTCACCCTGATTGTGGAGAGGGAGGAGAAATCAGGCATGCATGCATTATATTATTTTTCTTGTCATTTCAAATTACTAGGTGGCAGTCTTGAAATACTGTACATGACTGAATATGGCCTGAAGTAAATACCATGTCTGATCCTGGCAGACAATAGATTCCTACACACCAGAAACAGGCAATTTTTTTTAAAGCTCTCCTCCTTTCCTTCTGCCCTTTCTGTTGAGAGTATTTTTTCACATAAAATATTAAGTTTTAAGAATACAAGCACATAAAATTATGTCTGGGTTCAAAGTTTTTGCTTTTATCAAACCTCCACTCCCTTCCCTTTGATATTGTTTGAATCACTAACTTGGCTTCTCTCCCATCCCACACCCTACTGATTACTATTTTTATCTACTTTGATGGTTCTATTTCCCCATTTGTCTTCTTTAAAATGTAACTCACTTAGTGTTTGATAAGAACTATCTCCATTCCCCATCATTTGTTTTTCTGGCCATCACTCAAAGCAAGATTGCACTAAGACAGGAACTGGACTGCAATGCAATTAGGGCAAATAACACATGATTCATGTGTGCCCCCCTCATGTAGAGTTGGGAATAGAGTCATGACAGGCTCTAACACTGTCCCTCATTTGGATCAGTTTACCATCACTCTGTAAGGCCTTGGGCAAGAGCACATCATTCAGCCATCTCTGAGCTGCCACTTATCAGCACACCCAGCAACTGAAGGAACAAAAGTTCAGTTCTAAGAGAGGAGGAAGGGAGCAGATGTGGACGGTGTACCACAACCACCACAAATCCTGGTGTGTTAGTCTGGGTAGACTAGAGAAACAAATTCATAAGCATGCATATGGATATAAGGGAAAGGTTTATATACAAGAGGAATGCAACATTGAGAAAGCATCCCAACCCAGTCCAGTCCAAGGTCATAAGTCCAATATTAGCCCATATGTCCGATACCAGTCTACAAAGTCTCCTTGACTCATGAAGCACGTGCAATGACACCAGGACAATCACAGGTCAGTGGGTGCAGAGTCTTGTGCATCCAGCGACAGTAGCAGCATCCCAACGCTGGCAGGGGTCTCCCCATGGCTCCTAGTTTCCAGGGCTCAGGGACCATCAGCAGTATCCATTGGCAGTAGAAGCATTTTAGCGTGGGCAGGGGTCTCTCTGTGGCTTTTCCGGCTTCAGAGGTCTGGTTTTATGAGAGTAAGCCTGTGTGGCTTCTCTGGCTCCTCCAGTTCCTAGGACTCAGGTCTATGCTGTCATCTTGTCTTGTCAGTAGTGGTCTCCAAGAGACTGAGTTTTGTATCTTGTGAGTTGCAATGTCTGCCAGAGACTCAGCTCTAAGCCTCTCACCTCCTCTGGGGAAATACTGGGAGATTTCCCAGAATTCTCAGAGAAAGCCATGCCCACACAGAGGCCCAGAGGTTAGAGTCCACCCCTACAACTCCCAGTGTTGAAATTGACACAAAGCAGTGACTGCCACACCTGGTATCACAGAATCACCCTGTATCATATCTCATATTTGGTATTGTTAGGTGGCATCAAAGCAGTGCCAACTCTTTGTTGTTATAGCTATTGTTTTATTTTCTATTGTTACTTTGTTGTGCTTGATCCTGTGTTGATTCATATTGTTGTCTCTGCATGTCTATCTGGATGGGACAGGTGGGATAAACTAGTCGGAAGAGAGAACAATGGAACCACAGTTCAAGGCACACATGGGAGAAGGGGAAAGGAAGTGGGTGTTAGCAAACCCAGGGACAAGGGAATAGCAAGTGACTGAAAAGCAATGACAAGGAGGGTGTAGGAGGTCTGGTAGGACTTGATAAAGGGCAATGTAAGCGAGAGCAATCACTGAAGCTCAAGTCTGAACATGTGAATGGGAAAAGAGGAAAGTGAAAGGAAATAGAGGAAGAAAGTAGGAGACAAAGGGCATTTATAGAACTCTAAATACAGGCATGTACATAGGTAAATATATTTATATATGATGGGGAAATATATCTATGTACATATATTTGTAGGTTTAGTATTGAGAAAGCAGATGGACATTTCTACCCAAGTACTCCCTTAACACAAGAATACTTTGTTCTAATAATCCAGCACTCTGAGATGTTCACCTTCCCAACACAATTACTGAAGACAAAGGGGGTACATAAGCAATTGTGGTGAAGAAAGCTAATGGTGCCTGGCTATCAAAAGATATAGGGTATGGGGTCGTAAAGATGTGAAGATAAATAAGTGGCTATCTCACTGAGAAGCAACAAAGCTCACATGGAAAAGCACACCAGCCTGAGTGATCATGAAGTGTTGATGGGATCAGGTATCAGGCATCAAAGACCCAGAGCAAAAAATCATAATGTGAATGAGGGTAGGTGTGTGTGTGTGTGTAGTGGAGGCCCAAAGTCAACCTATAAGCAATCGGACATCCCTTGACAGAAAGATCATGGGGAGAAGTCAGGCCAGTCAGGGTGCAGTATAGCACTGATGAAATATTCAGCTTTCCTCTGGTTTTTAATGCTCCCTCCTCAATTGAGGGAGCATGACCTCAATTCTACCTTACAGATCTATCTTGACCAGAGCATGTACATGGGTACCGATAAGAACTGGAAACACAGAGAATACAGTTCAGATCAACTTTTCAGGACCAATATTGAGAGTAGCTATACAGGAAGGTAAGGGTAAGGTGGGGGGAGAAAAGGGAAACTGATCACCTACCTTTAATGCCATCCCAGGGGGGATGGACAACAGACAAGGGGATAAAGTGAGACCTTGTATAGTGCAAGACATGAAAAAATATCTAAATTATCAAGGACTCTTGAGGGAGGGAGGAGAAGGGAGGGGGAAAATGAAGAGCTGATACTAAGGGCTTAAGTAGAAAGAAAATGCTTTGAAAAGGATGATGGCAACAAATGTACAAATGTGCCTGACCCAATGTATGCACGTATGTATGGTGAGAAGAGCTGGTCAAACTCCCAATAAAATGATTTATAAAAAAAGGCAGTGCCAACTCACAGCAATCCTGCATCCCACAGTATGAAGCACAGCCTAGTCCCAGGCCTTCTGTGTCGTCGATGCTCTGTGTGCCTTCATTCTTGAAGCCGCCGTGTCACTCCATCTCATTGAGGGTCTTTGTCTTTTGCTCTGACTCTCCATCTGACTGTGCATGACACTTTTCTCCCGGACTGATTTGTCCTGATAACATGTATAAAGTACATGAGATGAAATCTTTCCATTCTCCCATTCTCCCCTCAATGGAAAATTCTGATTCTACTTCTTGTTTATGAAATCCATAGCATGGTCCGTATTCTCTCATCTCTACCTTTTCTTATTATTGGCCAGCCCTTTAACCCTTTAAAGAGATTCTTTACAGCGGATTTACCCAGTCTTTGATTTCTTGACTGATGCCTCCATAGGCCGATCCAAGCAAAATGAGATCCTAGACAACTTTGATGTTTTTTTCTCATTTATCCTGATGTTGTTTTGAGGATTTTACCCCATTTACATTGAGTTGTAATGCATATTTTAGTCCTACTGCAATCCCAACTTCAGTCTTTTATTATCCTCGGCAAGTGCTTCAAGTCTTCTTCACTGTAAGTAGCAGCATTGTATGCTTTATGTATTTTAGATTTTTATTTTTAAATAATTTTATTGAGAGCTCTTAAAGCTCTTATAACAATCCATACATCAACTGTATCAACCAGATTTATTACTTCAAACCATTTTCTCTCTATTTGAGACCTTAGTAGCAACTCCTCTTTTCTGCCTCCCTCCCCACTCTCTTACCCTTGTGAACTCTTGATAATTTATAAATAATTGTTATTTTCATATCATACCCTGTCCACTGTCTCCCTTCACCCATATTTCTCTTGTGTGGGTACAAAACACCCCCCACATGTACACAATGTTGATCATTGTGATTGTTTCCCCCTTTCTCCCTCCTTCCCCTAATTTTCCCTTTACCCTCAATGTGTTTTAGATTTCGAGTGAGTCTTCCTCCAATCCCAATGCTGTATTCCTCTCCATATAGTCTTGCTTCTCGATTTTATCAACATATGCATTGAACAGGTATAGTGAAACATTATAACTTTGCCACACACCATTCTTGATTTTAAGTCAGTCAATAGTCCCATGTTCTATTCAAACAACCGCTACTTGATGGTATACGTGAGCAAAATTAATTGTTCTGGAATTTCTATTTCTTGGAATGCCATTCATAGTTTGTTATGGTCCACACAATTAAATAGCTTTGCCTACTCAATAAAATACAAATAAAGATCTTTCTGATAGCCTCTGCTTTCAGCTGGGACTCATTTGATGTAAGTAGTAATATCCTTTATGGAACATCTTCTTCTGAATCTAGTTTGATTTTCTGGAAGCTCCTTGTCAATGGATTGCTGCATATTTTTGAGTTAATTATCTTACTTTGGAATAGTGCAAGCATGGAACTGTTCCAGTTGTTTGACCAGGAAATTGCCTTCCAAGTTTCTTGGCATTGATGAGTGAGTGTTTCCAGGTGCTGCATTCATTTATTGAAACACTTCACTCGATAGTCTGTCCATTCCCAGAGCCTTGTTTTTGCCAAAACCTTTGGTGCAACTTCAGCACCATTGAATGTTGATCATATTATACTTCCTGACATGGTTGAATGTCAGCCAATTCTTTTTGGTACAATCACTCCATTTTCTTTTGGTACAAATTCTTCTGTCTTCTTTGTTGTCTTAACTGCTTAATTATTTACTTACATAATCCTTTTTTTTTTTTGCCATCAAGAGATACTTAATTTCCAGTAAAAGTAATATTAGGGGGTAATAATAGTAGGTGCCACTGCATGAAATAAAGACTAAAAAAAATCTTGTTCTTTAATACCTACTGAATCCTCATTTAATCACAAGACAGTCAGATCAAGTAACTTGCCCCTAAGTCCCATCTACTGAAAGGTCTCTTACCTGCAACCATTGTTTCTCCCCTGCTTTGTCCCCCAGACCATGAGTGACCCTGATGGTATTTGAAATACCAGTGGCAAAACACCCACTATCACAGCAACATGAAATCCACCACAGTAAGTCAAAGCAACAAAGGAGTAGGAATCTCAGTTTTACAGAGGAGAAAATGGAGATTTGTGACAGCTAAAGAAAGTTTGCAATTTCATACAGTCAATCAGGAAATAAATACTCAACAAGTCAATAAGCAAACAGAGTTTCATTTCAGGACATCCGACTCTAAATCCTTTGTCCATTGCCCTCTGCACAGCATGGTCCCTCCATTTTGTAATTAAAATGCCACTTTCTCTGTCATGGACTAGGTCTCTGCATCATGGAACTGATTTGGGTTTTCTCAAAGCACTATTATTCTGTGCTGTACAATGTGTGTTTATACTTTTGTGGCATTTGCTGAGAAGCTTGGAAATGGAAAGCATCTTTTAGAAGTTTTAAATATCAAGGATTTTTAACTTATGGAGGTATCGCACTTTCCCTAAGTCTGGAAAATTTCTTTTTCTCTTTTGAAATATATATATATTTGGATTTATATAATGAGAAGGAATATAACACCTCATTGGCCCACAAAGCAGTACAAAAGACTCAATTCAACTCACTTTTGTGGAATATTTAATATACTGAATTCATTCATTTCACTCATTTCAATTCGATTGGGCTACTGATGCAAAGTCATGGAGACAGAATCTGCCCTCAGGCAAGACAAGCAGAGTGGGTCCTCAGGCAGCAGATGGCAGAGCCAGGCAATGGCAGTAAGTAGCTCAAGAGCATAGCAAAGCAGGATCTGATGGAGACCCAAGCTCCAGAGGGGCATGGCAAGGCAAAAAAATTCATGGCTTGTCTTAGTCCACAGGTAGTTCAGCACATGGTTGAGACAAAGGACTAGCTCAGGCAGCAGGACTCTGGTCAGTTCACCAGAAAGAGAGAGAAAAGGAGGCCAAGAGCTCTTGAGACATGGAATTCAGGACAGATAAATACCTCAGGAATAGTAGCTGGCATATCAATACCATGAAGGTAGGGGGATAGTGGGGTCGGGGAGGGGAGAAAAGGGGAACACATCACAAGGTTGATATATGGTCCTACCTCAGGGGGAGAAATGACATAAATGTGGGTGAAGGGAGACAATGGACAGTGTAAGATACAAAATATTAATAATATAGAATTGATCAAGGATTCACAAGGGTGGGAGATTGAGGGAGGAAGGGGAAAAAGAGGAGCTCAAGTAGAAAGAAAATGTTTTAGAAATGTTGATGGCAACATATGTACCAGTGTGCTTGATACAATTCAATGATGGCTTGTTATAAGACTTATAACAGTCCCCGATAAAATGATTAATTAAAAAAGAAAGAAAGAAAGAAAGCATCTATCTTGGCCACCCTCTAATCAACCTGTGATTTGATTAAACTCCATCCACGTGTTCCTATGGAAGCCTTGTTGGCAAAGTAGCTTTCTTGACACAATAAGCCTAACTATCACAGACATTCTTCAAGTTTCCTGTCATTTGGAATTAAGCTATGTTACAGCTCTCTATGTATCTCTAGCTGTTTAATTGTGCAACTCAAGGGTGGCTTGCACTTCTCATTTTTTCGCTGTTACTGTATGTTAGTTATATACAGGGTAAAGTTTGTGTACATACTAGATAGTAGGTATGCACATTGTAGAAACGTTAAATACTTACATCACAAGTTGCTTTTATAGAAGAGGAAATTATAGATGCTACATCATTGTGGTTGAGCTATCCAATGTTATGTGCCTCTACTGGGAGTTACCCGATTCAAAATACTCACAAGAAAAGGTCACTAAGGACCATGGAAGATGCTATATTTTGAATTTCATGTGGGATTAGAAACATTCTTGGTCTCTCCTGATAATAGCCTCCAATCAAACCAAACCCAATCCGCTGCCACTGAGGGGATTTTGAATCACACCAACCCCGTATGCCACAGCAACAGTTCCTTTGGGTATCTGAGAGTATAAATCTTCACATGAGCAGATAACCCCATCAGTTTTCCAAAGAGTGGTTGTTGGGAGGTTTGAGCAGCTGACTTTGTGGTCAGCAGTTCAATGCATGATCTTTTAGACCACCAGCATACCTTAACTTGTGCATAAGGACCAAAACTTTGTGAAGGATTGTGAAATGTTGTGCTGAGGAACATGGTTCCTTGTGACCTAAATTTTGGTCAATCGTTTGTTCTATCAAGTAGATATTCATCCTTTCTGGGACAGCTTGAGAATAGTTAAGCTGCTTCCCTCTCATTTTAGTTATTACTTTGTTCTCTTATCCCTGTTTACTCCAGAGGCCATGACTAATGACAAGACATTTCAGGATTGGGGGAAAACATTATCCAATAGTATCTTCTAATCTCCCTATGATAATAAATGTAGCATTAAGATTTTTTGTTCCCTGTATAGGAATCTTATCATCTGTTTTTCCATTTCTCTTAATTTGTCGCCTGTAATGCGGTGCCTTGCATATTGCTATGATGTTTGAAGTTATGCCACCAGTGTCTCCAGTACACAGCGGGCTGGTTTTACAGAGCTTCTGTACTAAGCTAAAGAAGGAAGAAATGCCTGGTGCTTTATTTCCACAATTTAACCAGGGTAACCCCATAGAATCACAATACGATACTGTCTGATACAGTGCTGGAAAACAAGTCTCCTAGGTTGGAGAAGGCACTCAGAATCCACAGTGACTGCTACACCAGCAATGGTGTAGGTAGATGGGACTGGATGAGGTTACGTTCCAGAGTATGTTGTGTCACCATAAGTCAGAGTTAATTAATAGCAATGCCAACAACAGAACAGCAGAACTTCTCTCGATTGGGAAGCAGCACATGTTGGTTTCTATCCGTCTCAAGGAACCCCAGTGGTGTGGGGGATTACTTGTTGGGCTGCTCATGTTAAGGTAAGAAGTTTGGATCCACCAATTCTCTGTGGAACAAAAGTCACAAAAGTAAATGCCATATGACCCAGCAATTTTTCTACTCAGCATACATCCTAAAGAAGCACCGCAAACAGACATAGGAGGGGCTACCTCTCAAAACACAGGAAAAACATCTATGGGGTGGTCACTGTGAGTTAGTGCACCCAGTGGTGTCACCTGGGAAGGTTCTCTCTAGTCACAGTGATTTTTTTCCCCCCTCAAACATCTTCTTCCTCTTCTTCTTCTTCTTCTTTTTTTTTTGTGATGGCCAACTTAAGAGAACAGTGTGTGGCTATAAAATTTTGTTTCCTGCTTGAGAAAAATGCTTCAGAAACTGTTGTGATGTTGAACACAGCTTACATGGAAAAGCACTGTGGGAAAAAATCAAGGGCATGAGTGCTTTTTTCTGTTCAAAAAAGATGAAATGTCAACTGATGACAAACCTTATTCTGGGTGTCCATCCCTGAATGGATGAAAATGCCAACTCGCAATGCATTTGGTGTTTGTTCTATCAGGTCAAACTGTTAATTAAGCTTTTTATTGAGAAGTTCTGAAAAGATTGTGTAACAGTGTGTGACAAAAATGCCCTGATTTGTGGCAGATGGAGGACTGGTTTTGCCACCATGACAATGCACTGCTCACCCAGCCATTTCAGTGTGCCAGTTTTTGGCAAACAAAACAAAACAAAAAAACCCAGCATGTCTCTGAGGCATCACATATCTTACTTACCTGACCTTGCTTCATGGGTCTGGTTTCCATGAGTGAAGAGGGACAAGAAAGGACAGAGATTTGACAAGAAAGAAAATGTGAAGGAAAAAACCATCCAAATAGAAGACTTTGAAAAATGTTTCCAAGAATGGAATCACAGATTTGACAAATGTATTAAGTGTAATGGAAAAGACTTTGAAGGGCATATGGTTGTTCAGTAAAAAAAATAAAAAATTTAAATACATAGCTTTGAAAAAAAATTCTATTTTTTTTTGTGTGTAGGGTAACCCTTTCACATGTTTACCCATAATTATCTCTGCACTGTTAACAATAGCAAAGATGAAACAAACTAAATTCCTATCCAAATATGGTCCATACACACAATGGAATACTGTGCAACTTTAAAGAATAATGATGACTCTGAAAGACATGAGGCTGAGTTAAATTAGTCAGAATTCTTTGCCTGGTCACATCAGTTTACATAACTGCCAAACCATGGAGAACTCATGGTCCCCCTCAGTTAACACAAATTTTGGGGGGGGCACAATTCAATCCTAAACAACTTGTATATGACTTAAACTGTTGTGAACTTTTTCTCAAACTATTTCTTAAAAAGTGAAAGGATACACACACATATACACGATAATGTATATGTATAATCACCTACTTAAGATGCTATCATTTAAAGAAAATTTTATTTCCCCAGAAACTGAGGAAGTGTGCCATATCTTGCCAACAGATTAGCTCATCAGTTTCCTTGGGCCATCCGTGCTCTTGCTCTAAAGCCATCTCACCTGGACCTTTCAGAGGTCATCACTCAGTCTCATGATTTAGAACCCAAAACATTTTTTTGCTTTGCTATTACTTGGCTTCCCAGAGCGATAGCACTTTCATTTGCTTCCTGAGCATGTGGAAGTTGGACATTGAATAAGGAAGACAGAAGAAGCATCGATGCATGTGAATTACAGGGCTGGTAAAGAATGATGCAAGCACCACAGAAAGGAAGGCACAGATCTGTCTTAGAATAAGTGGTTAGAATGCTTCTGAGATGTGAGGATGAAAAGACTTTGTCTCAAGTCGTTTGGACCTGTTATCAGGAGCATCCTGGACCAGGTAAAGGAAATCCTGCTCAGTAAAGAGAGATGGCCACAGACCTGAAACCAATGTTCTGCTCCAATCTAACAACTGTCAGGAGGAAGCAGGGATGGGCCAGGTGTGGTTCTGCTGGTGGCACTTAATGGCACTTAACCACACAATGTGGAATGGGAGGGGAGGTACCAGGGTGAAACGGTGAGAAAAATGGACAAACATCCTTGCTCTCGCAGAGTTCACATTTCTGTGCTGGTCTGGTTGGTGTTTTCTTAACCTTATGGTTAAACTTTTACAATGAATTTTTTATTTCCAGTTGAAGTGTCAGCTCCACTTTGAGATTCTGGCTATTTTGTCTAACCATAGCATTGTGCCTGACAAATATGTATCTGTTCAGTGAGTTAACTAATAGATCATATTCATCTTGTGCAGATTGCTTTGGGCCTCTCCCTATTGTACGACGTCACCCCATTGAACCCATCCCTCTTTATGGCGATGCTATGTGAATTAGGGTGGAACTGGGCTCCTTGGGGTTTTAATTTTTTTATTAATTGGTATTTAATACATATATCATATCATTCCATAGTTCAGTCATATCCAGCCGAATTGTATAATGGCGATCACAATCAGTTTCCAAATGCTGTTTTCTATGTGGACCCCTTGACATCCTCTCCCCTTCATCCCACCACCACACTGTCTCTTCTCCCCCCCAAATCACTATTTTATTTGCTGTCTCTATAGGTTCAACAATCTTTTTTTTGAGGCTTGCAAAAAGCCCTTTACTTTTCTAGCTTAAATAGATACTATCACAACCGTAGTCACTTCTTTTACTAAAATAGTTCAAATCAATGTCTATACCACACTATCAAAAAAGTCCACTTCGCTCCCTGTCAAAGAGGTTCAGTAGACCATGGACACTGGAAATGGTGCACGTGTAGCCAGACTTGGCCACTTCCAAATCTTGAGTTCCATATACTGAAATCCAGGAAAACTCAACTTCAAGAGGGTATCCCCCAATGATATAACACCTCTGTTTGATAAATCAGAAGGAAACCTCCAAGCCTTTCCCTCAGTAGCTTCTGGGGGGACTTGAACTTCAATTTATCAGATACCACTATTCACTCTTTGCACCACCCAGGCCCCTCCAAATTTCCAAACACCAGATAGTGCTCATCAAGTTTGGAATTACTGACTCCAGTCATGTGGCTTGCTGTTCATCCTAGGTTCTTGCTGAAGTGTTTCTCTGTTGTCATGAAAAGCTGAGACCACTGAGAACACAGTCCACCCTGTGAGGGTTGTCCTTGCCTTTCCCCTGGCGACACAATCCTCTGTGGGTTTCCAGAGTCAATCCACAGCACCTGGTGAGATGAGACTGCTACAGAGTCAGGAATGCCATGAGTCAGTTGACATTACTTAAGTTGATGCCACCTTAAAATTGATGAGGGTGGAATTATTTATATCACTCATCTTGTCAAGTACTACAATTCAATATTGTTCTACCCCAACTGGGTGCACAATGATGTCATTGAGCCACTGGTCTAATCCCAAACCATCTTCTTGTTAAGTAATTTAGCCATGTTTTTATAGTTAAAAGTTCTTCCTAT
The DNA here is from genome assembly GCA_004026705.1 of Nesogale talazaci. Lineage (NCBI taxonomy): Eukaryota > Metazoa > Chordata > Mammalia > Afrosoricida > Tenrecidae > Nesogale > Nesogale talazaci. The sequence goes on from PVJH01010571.1 coordinate 13,488, forward strand.
ACAAAAGTGAACACAGGATCATGTCAGGAATTCTGAACCACAGATCCCACCCAAGACTCACTGAATCACAACCTGTATTTGATAACACGACCCTTACTTAACACGTATTAACACTCACATTTGAGAGCAAGGGTTTAAGCTCATGGTTCTCAACTCTGAGTGTGCATCAGAGTTGGCGGAGAGGTTGTGTTAGCACAAACTGCTAGGCCACATGCCTGAGTTTCTCACACTCAGTAGGTCTAGGTGGAGCAGTGGTTAAGTGCTGGACTGCTAACTGAGCTGTTCAAACCCACCAGCTTCTCCAGAAGAGAAAGATGTAGCAGCCTGCTTCCGTAACAGTTACAGCTCTGAAAAACTCTATGGGGTGAGTCTACTCTATCTTATAGAATCTCCATGAGTCAGAATCTACTTAATGGAAATAGGTATGATTTGCATTTTAAAAACCCCAGGTTCTGCTGATGCTGCTCGTCTGGAAATACATTTTTGAAAAGCACAAATTTCTCTATCTCTAGTCATATTTTCTTTCTTTCTTTTTTTTTTTGTAGCTGAATCTGTCCCAATGGAGAGAGGGCGTAGGAAATGTTTGTCAACGACGTCTTCAATTAAAAGTAAAGCAGACTTGATTTGCAGTCTTTGCCAAATTCTCACAGTATAAATCACCCCATCTCCGCCCATTTTAAGCTACAGAATGGAGTCCCTGAGCCTGGACATGAGGAACACTTTGCAGGATTGGTTCCTTCAGGCCTGTGTGAATGGGCTCCGAGCAGCCCTTCATGCCGGGCTACAGTCTGTCTGGGAGTCCAAATGGGGAGTGTGCTGTTGAAAAGCTTTAGGGGAAATGACAGAATTAGATGTGGGTTTTAAATAGTTCTTTGACTCTTGGCTCTTTTCAATGGGCTCAAATAGAGTTGGTGAAATAATCAACCATGGTGAAAGCAGTGGTTATTAACCTTCCCAGTGCCACAACCCTTTAATATAGTTCCTCATGTGGTGGTAAGTTTTCATTGCTATAAAATGATTTTCATTGCTGCTTCATAACTGTAATTTTGCTACTGCTATGAATTGCCATGAAAATATCTGGTACGTGGGATGTATTTTCACTGTTACAAATAGAATCTAATTAAAGCATAGTTATTAAGCACAGAACAATATGCAATTATATATCATGAATATGTATTTATTTCTAATGACAAATAAATGAAATTTTGTCTTGAAGCATGGTGTAGCATGGGTCACTATCTTAATATAGCAACAGTGAACTACATTGCTACATTTTGACACAGTTTGTGGAAAAAGCCACCATCAGTGCAAAGGTTGAGATAACTTCTTTCTTACCAGATCAGAAATTCTCAGGGCATTCAGTAAGAGTACAACGAAGATCATCTTCCACAAGTCTGCTTCTGTATTTAGAGCTGTTAACCAACAAGCTGGAAAACCCTGTTTTGCAAGGATATGTTGTTGGAAATGGAAGAAGGAGCAGCCCAGTCTCAGACAGAACAAGCAATGACGGCAAACACTTGATCCAGAATTTTGTAACTGGTATTATAGAGAAATCAGTTTTTGAGGCATCGCTGTTAATAAGCTCAGTGAACCCCTGTTGAACATCTCAGGAACATCTTCAACTTTGACTGTGAATGGGCTTCTGGCAAGTGCAAATGGGATGTCAGGTAGAGTTGAAAAGTATCATGAAATTTTGTCAGCGAGCTTGTGCAAGTGTTCTCTCACAGAGATTATCATCAAAATCCCTTTGTCTGGTTCAATGTCATGTTTCACAAAGAAAGCAGATAAGATAGGCAACATGTAAATTTTATTTTTCATTCAATTTTTCCCCCCAAAGTTGAAGTTTCATTTAGAATGATCAGATTTTTTTTTTAAGAAAAATCGTGGCATGTTGCATTTGGTCCTTGCAGTGATAAATTTAATTCATTCTACATGGCAAATATATCAACTGAAGGAGCTATTTTTGGCAGTACATTTTTATCACTGAAAAGTGCTATGAACTGCTGTCTTGCTTTCTGATTTAAAAACTTGTTGAGTTCGTCATGAAGCTCAAAAATACGTTTTTTTTTTTTTTGCATCACTGCCCTGGTGGGAGTAGGAAGCCCAGCCTTGCTTCTGAAGAGCTGCTGCTGGATTTGAACTGCCAACCCTGTGGGCCACAGTCCCGCACTCAATCACTACGCTACCGAGGCCCAATCCCCAAAACACGTTTTAAAACTTTTCCTCTTGACAAAAATCTCACTTCCTTGTGAAAGAGCAGAGCATTACTTGGCACATCCAACTCATAACACAGTTGCGGAAAACAGTCGATTAAGCAGTAAAGTGCTCATCTTTACAAAATTGACAGAATTTATGATGCTTTTCATTACTTCTTATAACTTGTGTGGCAACATCTTCCCTGCTAATATTTACCGATGAATCATACAGTGAGTTCTAATGACTTTGGGAACATGGTACCAAATGTTGAAATCCTACACATAGACATCCTAGCATAGCTGGACTTGATGCTAATATTGGGAGTGGAGCAGATTTAATTTCCTGGATTACCTGATCAGGAATATCAGCAGACATCTATTCTTCTGCAGACAGTGTCAGTAGATAAGGAAATTGCATTCGATTTCATAAGAAACTCATCTCTGATCATAACTTAAGTCATGTCTTTAGCCTCTGGCAATAGTAAATCTTCAGCGATGTTGTGAGGTTACATAACTCTGGCGATTCTGAATGCCACCGAATATGAAACTTCAATGGCTGCTAAGTTTTGTTTCTGGTACTTGCCACCAGTGTCAAGTCTGGCTTTCTTGAGTTCATCAGTTTTGCTTCTAAAAGAGTTGGTATCATTGCCAGCAAAGCTCTCAGGTTTGCTATAAAAATGGTATTTTAGTTTGTTCAGCTGCATAGATTTGAATTTCACAACAAGTAACACATTGCAATTTCTCAATTCCTGCTGTAATTATTGAGGTAAAGCCATCATCTCTACATGATGCATTGTCATGGGGTGGTTTGCTAATGAAAATACTATATAACAGTAGCTTTAGTAATACAAAAGATGATACATTAAAGTTTACTATGATTGACCATTCTGTGTTTTTTTTTACATACCTGCTACTATCTCAAGGGGGCAATATTCACGTCAACCACAGTTGAATATAGAAAGACTGATCAGCATCCAGATTATGTTCCCATGGTACAGATTTTTTTTTTTGCAGTAGTTATTTTACAGTATGTGATTTTACATTTACCCAGTAATTATAATTCAGGAATGTCCCGGCCTGCGGGTTCGTAATTCGCAAGTCCTGGAAGGAGGAGCGGGAATTGGGGGGACAGGAGACTCGAGAAATGGAGACAAGACAGGATTCTGATCAAGTCTCGTTTATTTGGGAGAAGTAACCGGTTTTATAGGGCAGGCAAGGTTGGGTAATTAGCATATGGTGATCTTCACAATTAACAAGTGAATGGCAGCACAGCTGCAAGCCGAGCTTCCAAGGCCAGGGCTGTTAACAGTAACAAAGGTAACTACGAACCTCAGGCAACAGACTGCAACAGAGTTCAGGCAAATCCGGCCTGTTTCCAGGTTAAGCATGTCCGCTGGATGGCTCCGGACACAGGAAGTGTCATTTTACCTCCTGAAGTGTCATTTTACCTCCAGTACTGCTGATTTCAACATAGTAGCTGCTTTTAACAGAGTAGCTACTTTTAAAACTGCAGGTGCTTTCTACACAGTAGCTGCTCTGTACACGTGTGGCTGGTTCATCTAAGTACATCATGGCACTAACCCTGTCACATACACCTGCATTTTTACAGGGTGCATGTGATGGGATTGGTATCAGGATGTCATCACACTGAGTACTCCTATGTGGGTGTATCTGCATGTGGGTGGCCCCACCTGGAGATGGATAGTGGTGTCTCAGTTCCTAAGACCATCAGAAATATGTGTTTTCTGAAGGTCTTAGATGACCCCTGTGAAAGGGTTGTTCTACTTCTGAAGGGTTTGAGACCTATAGGTTGAGAGCCGCTGGACTAGGGCAATGAGGACAAGGACAAAGTTGAAAGAGAGGTAGGAGGTTGATTTGGGGTCTGGTGAGTTTGGGGACTGGGGGCATGGACAGAGTCTGAGATAATAGAATCACGGATTGAGGGACTGGGGGAATGGTGGTAGTGAGGGATCAGAGAGTTGGTGGATCTTCAACTCATAGTTACCTCCTGTGATACAACAGCACTCTTTTCTAGGATACAATCTTTATGAGTCTAGGTCATCAGTTCTCTCCCTGGGAGTGGCTGGTGATTTCTGCCAAGACCTCTCAGGGACCAGTGGAAAGCTTTACCTTTGCACCAACAGAGCTCTTTGCTTATATGGCGAGCCTTTTAAGCTTTAAGTGGAGGTTGTTTTCCAATCCTGTACAATAGTATAGAAACCCTGGGCATGCATTGGATTGCAACTGCAAGTCATTGGTTCAACACACCAGCTGCTTTGTGAAAGAATGATGAGACAGCTTGCTCCCCTAAAGATTTCCAGTCTCAGAAACCCTGTGGAGTAGTTACTCTGTCCTACAGGGTCACGATGAATCAGAATCAACTTGATGTTTGTGGGTTTGGTTACTTGGTTGTATAAAATTACATTTAATAATAGCTGACATTTTGCCTCTCCTGTGGTTATTTCTATATTTTATTTTAAACCCAAGTATGTAAAAAATCCAAATCATTTGAAGCTATCTTCCAAGAAGGTTGCCAAATAAAAGCAATATAACCATTGAGGAAATGGCTTGGGGACCACAGCCCACTTCTTCTGGCTACCCAGATGTGGCAGATATATAGTGTCCTGTCAGCTTGTTTGAAGGGGTGGAGTCTAGCCTATAAATCAGGTCATGGCTTGATGACCTCATTTGGAGGTGACATAAATGGCTCACTGGAGGCCAGGCCACTTTTTCTGCCTTTCCTTTCCTGCTGTTGAGACCTTCGGAGAGCTAGAGGAGATACATGGAGACTGGCACCAGCATTGAGATGATTCCACTGCCACTGGATCCATAAGACTTTCAACCCACTGGCCTGTGATCTTCTAGCATGTGGCATCATTACACGTTCTGCATGATTGTAGAGAAGAATTTATGGACTAACTAGTATTGAACATATGGGCTAATATCAGACTTATGGACTTGATCTGGACTGGGCTTGGATGTTTTCTCAATATACAATTGCTGTTTTATAGAAAGCTCTCTCTTACATACATATGATTCTCTCTAGATTGGTTTCTCTAGTCTACCTGGAATAACACACTATAGAACAAAAGAAAAGGAATAAGAATCCTTCTCAATCTTAGCCCAAGCCCGATTGCTCCAAGGCAGAAACCAAGCATGCCCTCACCCTCCATCCTTCTTTATTTTGAGACTAGCCATGCCTCACTGGTACTCTACTTCTCTGCTGGACTCCACGATGCATTACGAGGGTTACACAGAACACAGATAACGCGCATGAGAATGAGGGTTGTATTGGTCAGGATAGAGTAGAGCAACAAATTCATAAACTTGCATCTGTGTCTAAGATGGAGTTTTATATGCAAGAGCAATTGAATATTGAGAAAACATCCAGTCCAGTCCAGGTCAAATCCATAAATCCAATATTAGCCCTTATGCCCATTAGCAGTCTATAAATTCTGCTTCTAACTCACTCAATGCATTCAATGATGCTGAATACAGGAAGATCACAGGCCAGTGGGTGGAAAGTCTTCTGGGTCAAGTGGTGGTGGAAGCATCTTAGCACTGGCAGGGGTCTCATGTGACTCCTCAGCTCCAGGGCTCTAGTGTAGGTCCAAGCTTCTTCTCCACAGCAATGTCTCGCAGGGAGTGTCCCTGTGTCCATCCTACCTGTAGTGAGCTATTTATCTCCTCAGTGCCTCCATCTGAGGTCATCAATCTGCAACCTGATCGACACCCCTTCACTCCTAAGTCTTAAATTGACAACAATTACGTAACTTCTACAAGGGGCTATTAGGTAAGCAAAGAGATTCAAAAATGATAAGGATACAGTTTTTGTGTATAGCTCCTCTTATTCCTCATGGTGATAGGCTTTCATCTATGGTCCTCAGGCTTTCAGCCACATGGTCCTCCCTTGGCCTCTGTCTCAGTGACCAGGAAGCCACCCTGCTACTCTATCTTGTGTTCTCAATGCAACTCTCTGCTTTGGATCATGATCTCAGTGCTTTGACCATCGATGCCTCTGCTTCCTCTGCAGACTCCATTACTCCAGACAGGGAACTCTCTTCTTGCTTGCTGGTCACTACCTTCTTCCTCTCCTCATTTCTGGGATGGCTCACTCTAATTAGCCAGGAGGAAGACAACCCTGCCCAAAGTCCCCTATTCAAGTTCTTCCTACGCTATATTTGGCTGGACCTATAGAGACATGAATATTTAAGCAATCCAATTAAATTTCAATTAATACATATTTTTCTAGTATAAGTATGCCTCAATGTCAAATAGGATATAGTTATACTAATAACAATTGGCATTGAAATGAAACTGGGCGTTCTATGTTCTCACTCACAGGTCATCTTCACTTCTATGTACTCTTAAACCTGCTGCTCTTGAGTTGATTCTACTTCTTAGGGGCGCTCTATAGGATTTCTGAAACTATGCATTTAAAAGGGAGTGTAGAACTTCAACTTTCTCCCAAGGAGCACCTGGCAGTTAGTAATCTAATGTTTATCCAGCAGTGACACCAAGACTCCCTGAGGGGGGCACATTGCTTTCTTCAATTTTGACAAAAATATACATAAAAGAACACTCCCATTCACCAATGTCTGCATGCACATTTCCATAACATTGGTTATGATCATTACATTGTATCACCATTCTCACTAACTTAGCTTAGCTGTGGTTTACTTAAAGATGACCTCAGGGACTAATTTCAGTTCACAGGCTAAAGATTTTTTCTTAATCAAAATAATAGATTCAGGGTTTCATCCAATAAATCGGGATTCCACAACAATTTGAAATTCTTTTTCACACGCCACCCCCTCCCTCCTTCCCCTTTGATCAGGATTTAGCTATTGGTTCCTTGATTTAAAGTTCAGAAATAAGACCAGTCCTTCCAATCTTGTGATTAAGGATATTCTACTTCACAGTGGCAGTTAAACGTGCAATCCACAATCTTCTCTGATTTCTGGGTTGCTCTTGGTGAAGGAAGACTGATGGTTGTTTCTTGGCTGTCTAAATTAAAGTAGGAAAGAACAGTCACCATGCGTCTTGTGCTTTTAAAAATAGTTACTTAGGGTTGAATCCAGGTGGTGTAGTGGTTGAGTGTGAGACTGCAGCCCACTGGCTTGGGAGTTCAAATCCAGCAGCAGCTCTTCAGGAGCAAGGCTAGGCCTCCCACTTCCACCAGAGGGCAGTGATGCCCACAAACAAACAAACAAAAATAGTTACTTACATGAGATCAAATGACCAACAGTAATTCAGAAGCCTTAGATGAGAAATGTAAGGGGTGTTGAACTTGGGGCTGTTGAGTTTGAAACCACCAGCAGATGCTGCAGAACAAGAAAAAACTCTCTACTCCTTAGAAACTCACAGGGGGGCATTTCTATCCTGTCCTATACAGTCAGCATGAGTAGAGATCAACTTGGTAACAGTCTGTTTTAATACTCTCCAAGTCCCTGATGGCACAGTGGATTGTGTTTGGGGCTGCTAACTACACTGTCAGTAGTTTGCAATCGCCAGCCTCTGTGTGGAAGAGTGATGAGGCTAAGAGTGACAGTCTCAGAAATACAAAGGGGGAAGTTCTACTCTGTCCTATAGAATCACGATGAGCCAGAAGCAACTTGCTGGCAGTGAGGGATCCCAGGCACTCAGTAGGCTCCTGCTCACAATGTGTTGCAATGTCCCAATGCGTTGGGAATAGAAATGGTGTCCATTGAGCTCAGATGAGTTGCTCTGAGACCAGAATAGGGAGAGCAGAAGGGAGGAAGAATGCAGAAAATCTGCTGTGAAACAGAGGAAAATAGGGACACATGGTAGAAGACACGTGAGTGGCCCTCTCACTTATTGTCACTGGCCTGAATTGTCTCTTATAAGACAGAAATGAGCTCAGTCGCCCCTCCCTGGTGTTTTCGAATGTATCTGTGCCCATCTTCACTCCCACTGACTGCCAACTAAAGTCTCAGGGGGGCCTCCCAGGCATTGTTCTGATATTCGACCTTGTGTGGCCAAGCCCCTGCCATGTGCTGCTTGACATCAATTTTTTGGTCTCCATCCTGAGTCTCTCAGAGCAGGGCCCAGCTGGCCCTCCTCCTCCTCCTCCTCCTCCTCTGTGAGCTGCCAGCCAGGTCTATGCATGCTCTCCACACCTGAGGCCTGCTTGGCTGGGTTTCTCTTGTCAGCCTGAACTCCTGGAAGCCTCCTGGGGGATGAACAGGAATCTGGAGCACAGATGGGCCTCTGCTCAAGGGCTTGCTGCAGGCACAAACCCTCCCTGCTACCCTGGCCAGGAGTATGACCCAGCTATGGGAGAGAGAATCATGTGCATTTGACAAGGTGAAATCGTGAAATGGTACCAATCTAATGCATTAGGTGACAGGCATTTACATGATGCTAGAAGCCAAATAAAAATACTGATTGATGAAGAGGGTTCAGGGTTGGGTTCCTAACTGCGAGGTTGGTGGTTCAAACCTACCGGTTGCTCTGTGGCCTTTAAATTCTCTTCAGGGTCATGTAACACATGCGTTGATGCTGAATGCAGGAAGATCACAGGCCATCGGGTGGAAAATCTTGTGGCTCCATTGGTGGTGGAAGCATCTGTCCAGTTCCAGGTCCCTGGTTCCACCAGCACAGCTCCACGGGACTTGTCCACAGGAGTGTGTGGCAGAGAGAGTATGTATAGCCACCAGCGAGCTATTTCTCTCCATTGCGCCTCCAAATGAGGTCATCAAGCTGTGTCCTGATGGACAGGCTAGACTCCACCCCTTCCTCAAACTTAGAGTCGATTATGTAACTGCTACACAATCTTGGAAACCCAGCAGAGCACTTCCATCTGTTCTCTACATTGGAATGTCTCTAGGACTTGGGATTGGTTCGGTTGCAGTGGGTTTGGTGATAGTCTGAGTTCTAAGCAGAACAAGGAGTGCCTGGTGGTGTAGCAGTTGAGTGCGCAGTCACCAACCCAAAGGTCAGAAGTTTAAACCCACCAGCTTCTCTGAGGAAGGAAGATGAGGTAGTTGGCGTCTGTAAAAATTGTACAACTTGGAGGACAGCCCTGCTCTATCCTGTAGGTTTGCTGTGAGAGTCGTAATCAACCTGATGGCAGTGGGTTTGGGCTTGAAGATGCTTTCAGGGAGCCCTGAAGGATCAGTCGTTCAGTGCTTGACTGCCAACAGAAAAGTCAGTGGTTGTAATCCACGGGGAGCTCTTTGAGAAAAAAGGCCTGACAATCTGCTCTGTGCAGATACATAGTCTCCTGTCAACTTGAGGCAAGGGGTGGACATTAACCTGTCAATCAGGTCATAGTCAATGATGCCTCTGGTTGGGCATGGCCTTCTCTTGGGGATTCTAGGCACTTTGGCTTTCCTCCCTGGGGGCGGGACACACTCTTTGCTTCACACTCGGTTGACAACCCATATGGAGTTATGTTGATGGCAGCCAGAGCCCTGGAGCTGGAGGAGTCATGTGGAGAGCTGTACCAACGCTGAGATGTTTCCACAAGCCTTTTCACCCAACTGGCCTGAGATCTTCCTGCGTTGGGCATCATTGTATGTGCTGCATGAGTCTGTGGAAGAATGGATGAATTAGTATCAGACAGATGGGTTAATATCGAACTTATGGAATTGATCTGGAGTGGCCTGGGATGTTTTCTTATAGATAATTACTCTTGGTTATAAAACACTGTCTTACATGAGTGTCTCTAGACTTGTTTGTCCAGCCAATCCAGGCTAACGCATGCTCACAGGAGGATTTCAGCTGAGGAGTTGCAAGGGAATGGTTCTATTTTGTCTGATAGCATCACCACTGTGAGTCAGAGTCAGCTCAGTGGCACCGACAACTGGAAGATATGTTGAAATGAGTTGCAGTTTTGCTATCTGTGCTGTTACTGTGTTCTTCTTGGGTGGAGCCTATCTTTACCTTTGAGTTCTTCAGCAATTATGAAAATAAGTCCTACCTTTCATGTGTTCTCCAAAACTGGTTCAAATCCCTACATAACTAACTTCTATTCAAAGTGACACTCAATAATACCAAAATCATAGGCCCTGATGGAATGTTATCTTCTCTGTTAGCTCCTCACATCATTTCACACTTCTCAAAAGTGCCCACCAACCCATTCCTTCTCCGAATTTCCACCCCCCATGTCAATCTGACCCTAGACCAGTGTCATCTCTGAATCAAGTAGCATTTTTTCTGGAACCCAGAACAGATGAATAGACGGTATTGATTTTGCAATTTGTGTCTGGTGTACATCTCTGTGGTCTCTAATTCGACTTGTGGAAATTGATCCTCGTGTCTTTTTTAGCTACAAGGCTGGTCGCGGAGTGAGGCATCACACTAGCAGAGTGGATAAGCACATAGGCGCTGGTGCCAACCCACTGGAATTCACACCTAGCATCTGCTCTTGGCCATGTTATTCCGCATCATCGTGCCTCAGCTTTCTCATGGGTCAGATGGGGATGAGAGACATGGGGGTGGTGTGAGGGTGGAATCCCTTGGTAGTCCACATGTTTAACATACTTGGTGGCTAACTGAGACACTGGAAGTCCACTCCAGAAGCTACTTGGCCTAAATATGTGTACCGGGTGATTCACTTTTGAAACATCCTTTTCCATTGAATAATTTTAGCATCATATTACCTAATATTGGGTTATAAATATTGCATGACACTGCTTCATTTCAGAGACTCACTATACAATGATTGCTGGAAGAACTAACATGCTGTCAATCACCAGAACTCCTATGATTCATAAGCAAGTTTGAGGTTGTTTCCATGACCAGAGATGGATTGTTTTACAATGATTATAGAAAAGGATGCTGGGGACTGAGCCCCGGTGGCGTAAGTGGTTGAGTGTGGGACTGTGGCCCACGGGCTTGGCGGTTCAAATCTAGTGATGGCTCTCAGGAGCAGCGCTGGGTAGCTCACACGACCACCACATGGCAGTGATGCCCCCCAAAACAGAAACAAAAACAAAGAAAAGGATGCTGGTATATTATATAAATATTCCGAGTCACTTAAATATGGACCATTTTGTTCAGTTTTCTACTATTGGGTGGTGTTTTACACAAGTGACTTGCCCTTTATTAAAACACTTTTATAATGAAAAAAAAAAAAAGAAAATACACAGAGTGCACTTTTACTCTGACACACGCCAGGACTTCCTGGGTCTGAGCTCCTGAACAGCAGTGGGTACATGTGGTGCTGTAGGGACTGAGGAGGATGCCCCCAAAGGTGAATGCTCTGTCACTGTGAGTTCAATGAAAGGGTTTGTCTAGGGGAGTGCAATGCAAACAGTGTATCTGTATCTGAGTCTTCCCATCTGCTACGACCCAGACACTCACAGTGAATGGCCTCTTCTTACCACAGCACGTTTTCTCCCAAAAGACCCCAACTCTGACCTCACACCTCTCCATAGGAGTGGGACAGGCTCCGGGGAGAAGTCTTGTAACTCAAACTTATTTGTAGTTCAAACTTATTGTATCTACAGCAGGAAGAAGCAGGGCAGGAGGATTCTGGGACCAGGCACACAAAGAATTGTTGCTGTGAGTTCCCATCAAGCTGACTCCTAAACAGAAGTAAACACTGTGTCGTCCTGTACCCTCTTCACAGTGGATGTGGTTTCAGCCCTGGTATGCAGCCATGGTATCAGTCCATCCGCTCCTCAAGGGCCTTCCTCTTTCCCACAGACCCTCTGCTTGACTGCACATGGCACCCTTCCTCAGGGACCGGTCCTTACAGATGACAAATCTACCGGATATGACATAAAGTCTTTCCATCCTCCTATTTAGGATGCTTCCCCAGAAGTTCATGATAGAGTAGCTATTCATTGCCAACACTGTAATTCAAAGGCACCAGTACATTTTTAATCTTTCTGAGGCACCACAATGGACTCGTTAGGACTGGATTGGTTCCCTCCAGTTATGGTCCTGTCTGACATACCAGTGTCATTCATTTGTTAATGCTCCAGACTGTCATTCCCTGTCTGTCATTGGGCTGTATTGTGGTGGCTGGAGTGTTGTTGTGATTCTGGAACCCATGTCAGCAGTAATTCAAACACCAGCAGGCTCACCTAAGGTGGACAAGTTTCAGTAGTTTCCAGATTAAGATCAGATGACAAAGAAGGAATATAGGCTGTCCTTTCCTGAAGAATGGATAGCAGTGGAGTATTGTTAGATACACTACTTGAAGATAAAGTCCTGCAGGTTGGAAGGCCCTTGAACTCTGGCCAAAGGGGGAGCTGCCTCCTCAAAGTAGAAGGAGTGTAACAACCTGGAGGGAATAAAGCTTTCAGAACCTTCGTTTTCTGATGTGGCATGACTCAAAATCGGAAGACATCGCTACAAGCAAACATGAATAATCGGAACGTAGAATGTACAAAGTATGAATCTCATAAAATAAGAAGTAGCCAGAAATATAAAAAAATCAATCCCCTAAACATTAGTGAGCTGTTATGGATTGGTATCGGCTAGTGTGAACCAGGCACTCCTACGGTGTACGACGCTGGGGATGATAGATTCAAGAGGAATGGCATAGCAATCATCATCACAAAGGAATTTTCAAGACCAGTCTTGACAGAGGTGACAGAGGGCTGCATTGCCTGCATTTCCTCGTGTGCCTATACATATGACTCTTATCTCTGACTTCTGTGAGTTAATCCTCAAAGCTAGTGATACAAAAATTTGAATTATACCAATGTCTTCAGTCTGAAGTTGATCACAGAGGAGATCAAGATGCATTGCTAGTTATTGGTGATTAGAATGCCCAAGTTAGAAACAAGAAGGAAGAGTAGTTGGAGAAACAGGCCTTGGTGACAGAAACAAAGCTAGAGATTGATAGACTTTTTCAAGACCTAGGAATGACTAGTACATTGCAAATACTTTTTCTCAAGAGAATCAATGGCAACTGTATGTGCACCTGATTTGTTAGTTAGGGTAGACTAGAGAAACAAATTCATAAGAATGCATATGTATGTAAGTGTAATTGTACATTAAGGAAACATCCCAACCTAGTCCAGTCCAAGGTCCTAAGTCCGACATTAGCCCACATGTCCAATACCAAGCTATAAAGTCCTCTTCAGACTCACAAAACACATGCACTGATGCCAAATGCAGAATGATAACAAGCCAGTGGGTAGAAAGTCTTTGAATCCAGTGATGTTGTAAGCATCTCAGCACTGGCAGAGGTCTCCACGTGGCTTCGCTAGGTCCAAGTTTCTGGCCACACCAGGGTACATTCATGCGGCTTCAGCTCAGGGACGTCTCACAGGGAGTCAGCCTTTTCAGTTGAGTCTCTCAGGCAGCGAGTGTTGTCAATAATGCATGTCAAAGGAAGTGAGCTGAGAGAGAGATCCTGTCACCTGTCTCGAACGAAGGAGGAAGTACCGGATTTCCCACAATTCTCAGGAGAAGGCCATGCCCACAGAGAGGTCTCATTAGCTAACAGAGGTTAGACTCCGCCCCCACACTCTTAATCCTCAAATTGACACCAGATTAGGTGACTGCCATAGCTGCGTTTCTCCTGGTGGAATATACAGAAATCCAACAGACGAGATCTAGCGGAGAAGCTCAATGGCCGCATCCCAAATGAGGCCAGGGTCTGACAGCAGAACAGACTGTAAGGCTTCCAGTGATGAGGTTTTACAGGGTAGATCACCAGGCTTTTCATCCGAGATACCTCTATTGGACCCAGATCTCCAACCTCCAGTTAACCACTTAATGCACTGACCATCTGCACCACCTAGCCATGGCACCAACGTTGTGACATGTGCCTCCACATCTAAATGTTGCTTCATTGAACAAACCTACCAGAGAGAGAGAGAGAGAGAGAGAGAGAGAGAGAGAGAGAGAGAGAGAGAGAGAGAAAGAGAGAGAGAGTTAAGATTGATTTTGCGTTTTGAGGTGTATGGTAAAGGAGACCTGATGACTTCGTGGGTCACGAACTGGGCTGCTCACCCCCATTTCACCAGTTGAAATCCACCAGCCACTCTCAGAGAGAAAGATGAGGCCTGCCATTCTCATAAAGAGTCACAGCTTCAGAAACCCACCAGTTTTCCTGGCCCGGAGTCCATCTGAACCCAAACCCAAGCAATGAGATGACTTTGCTCCTTTATGCTGAGTTTTGCTTGAGACTCAATGTGTCAGCAGTCTGCCTTCCTGGCATATTTCTTGGGGGTTATTTTCACTTTAAAAGTACCTGGCAAGAAGGGGATCACCTGGGATTAATTTGACTCGCAGTTCCCTGCCTCCTCTTCAGAAGGAGAAGAAAAGTCACCACCCCCTTAAAAACAAGCTTTCCACAGGGTTCCAAAGACTCGCATCTCCACCACCAGCAGCCTTGGCTGCCTCCAGCCTATGGCGTCCAAGAAGCTGGGCCAAGTTAATAAACTCAAGTGGAAAATAGTTCCATCAGTTTATTCAATCCCCCAAAGGACTGGGGGTGGCGAAGAGAACATTGGAGAAAGCTTTTTATAGAAATTAACTGGGCGGACCCACAGCCAAGTGTCAATTTGGATGGCTTGAACTACAGTTCCTGACCTGGGGTTTCGCAGACCTGGCCACCTCCACTGTGTGGCTCATTGTTGAGCTTCGTTATTTTTGCCTAAAAATCCAGGCTTTGGGCGCCCCACTTGTGGGTTTGAACCGCGGACGCCAACATTTATCTGCTAGCAAGTGGGGGGTTTGCTGTACTTTGGAAAGAACACATCTCCCCTCCCCTAGGGCCACAGCTTGGGACTTGGCCTGGCCTCAAGGAAGCCCCAGGGCAGAGCTGTGATTTTGTTCAGGCCAATCACTGTTCACCCGAAATCTCATTTAGCTGAGTGGGTGGAAATGTAGGCGCCGAGCACGGGGTTAAACCCTGTTTCATGCCTGGATTTCAGAGGCAGATGCAAGCCCCATGCGCTTCCCTCCCCTGAACATTACAAACTCCCCTGCTCTCCACAGCATTACAGAGGGCAGGCTTCCCTTTCTTTCCAGCCGCGTGTTCTTGCCAAGGACAGTTGAGAAAAGAAGAATTAGAGGAGGGGAGAGAAGCTTTTGAATTCTGCATTTCTCAACCCCCCCTCCTTCTGAGTAAAGGACGCTGGATTTCTTCCTAGGCTTGGCCCCAGAAGCGCCCTGCGCTCCGCGCCCCTGCGGTCGGTAGATGGCGCTCCGTGCCCGTGCAGCGGCTCCAGGGAGTGGGTCTGGGCGCTCGCTGGGGGCTGGGGCTCCGCGGTGCAAAGGGCGAACCGGTGTTGCCGGTGCGGACCAGCGGCACATATGAAAGGTAACATTTCATGCATTTTGAGACAAGAACGCCTTTCTATTAAGCTTCACTCCCGATTCTCTGGAGACGTATTTGGAAACTCCCCCCAGCCACTGCGCTCCTCACCTTGGCCTTTTATTCACTTACAAGATGCGTCCTTAGAATCCCAACTGAATCACCTTTGTCTCCCCCCTGTCCTAATCCTCCCGGGTGGGCACGGGGAACAAAGCAGCCACCAGGTTCGCAGTCCTCTTTCCCACCCACCAGGGTGCGTTTTCCCTTTCCTTCCAGAACCTCCACATGGACCCAAGGGCTCTGCTTGTCTTTGGCCCAAAGGCAAGGAATCATGTCCATGTATATAATGTCTATATGTATATGTGTGTATAGACACACACTGATGTAATTTAAATCCAAAAGAAAGAAATATATTTATAACTATATATTAAATATTATGTCTCTGTCTAGGTTGGTAGGTAGATAAATATTTCTTGCTTTTGGATCAAAATAAAGAAATGTTCACGGACAATCAATCCGTTCACCAGCCTCCTCAAAATGTCTGTTTATGTGTCACATTCAAGATCCAATATCCAAAACCCCACCATGCGCCCCTCATTTCCAGTCAATTCCATCGCAGGTTCCCCTCCGTCAGTGAGGTGCAAGGGCTTGTCTCGGGTGCTGTGGGATCTCACAGGTCCGCAGATCCTTCCCCTTAAATAACCCCCCCCTCTCCTGGGCAGCATCTGGATCATCGGAGCTAAAGCACCGTGTATGTTTCAAGCATTTAACTATGTGCACATAGGCTGCATGTGGAGTGTGCATGCGATTTGGTTGAGAACGGGACTTTTAGAACAATCCATCGAGGCAAGAAGAAAGTTCTCATTGACTTATAGAGAGCTCATCCTGGTTTGAGTTGGTCCTGTGCTGTGTCTAAACTGCTCCAAACTCACTGCCATAGAATGGAGGCTGACTCGTGCCAACATGAGAGCACCTGTCGGTTTCTGAGACACTGCGGCTTTATGAGAGTAGAAACCCTGCCTTTCTCTCAGGGAGAGGCGAGTGGTCTTGAACTGCTGGCCTTACAGTTAGCAGCCCAGTGTGTAACCACGTCGCCACCAGGGCGCCTTGCAGTGGAATGGATCCAAGAGGAAAATTCCTCTGGTAGGAATGCAAGTGAATGGTGCGAGAGAGTGCTCGGCCCTATTAAATCACTTCCCAGAGGTCTTGGTCTGTTGCAATAGCCTTGCCAATCCTTCAATTACTGTTTTTCTTTCATGAGAAATTGTTACTAGAATGCACTCTCCTTTTTAGGGAGCTATGAATGTGCTTATAATTGCTTGTTTGTAAGCTAATTGGCCTGACTGCATAGCCCTGGGAAAGTTACTTGAACAAATGGAATGTGAGGAACGTTTGCTGCCTCTCCGATGGCTGTGGTCCTCCACCCAAGAGGCACCCTTGTCTGGAGAGAAGGGAAAGCCCGGTGTCTTCTCCCCATGCAATTACTGCTTAAGTTTCGACTGGTCTGCACAGCTCTGCCTGCTCAGGGGGCCAGCTTGTTGGAGAGGTGTGTCCACTAAATGTGGAATAAAGACAGGTTGGATTCATAAATGGTTGGCAATTGGTCCCACTTGTCAGGCAGGGTCTTCAGCTCTTCAAAACCCACCCATTTTTTAATAGATGTTCTGCTTGCTTGGTACCAGGGTCTTCTCCTCCCTGTCTCTTCCTCGTCAATATATACCATTGGCGTTTATCTTTTAATTCCAACATCCAAATTATCTGATCTTTATTTCCTTTTTGCTATGAAAAATTTGAAGCTCCCTTGCATGGACACATCAGTAGGTGTTCTCAGAGCACCCTGCCTCACTCCGTCCAAACTCCAGGCACTAGAGGACAGACATTCCTCTTGTTTTGTTTTGAAGGGAAAATAATGTGTTCCCCCACCCCCCCTAGTTTTTGGTGGGTTCAATCCAGTGACTGTAGATTGCTGGACTCAGCGGGACTGCCATTCCCTTTTCTAGTTGATGGGGGAGGCCCCGCTTCTGAATGATATACAAGCCCGCAAGAAGGAAAATGCAAACAGTCAACGCTTGATTGATTGTAGGCATTAAATCAATGGAAAAATTTTCAAACATCATATCATTAGTGCTATCAATAGCCTTTGATGCTATTGACCAATGACTCGTGGCAGTCCATTACAACCTGACAGGAAATGACCGTGTTCTCCGCTCCAGGGGAGACATGAACATATCTTCTCACTAAACAGGGATGTTACTGTGAGGACTGAGCAGGATTGACCCAAGCCATGAATTTTTCAACCATTCAGATGCATGGACATTGGGGCTGAACCCCAGTGGCATAGTGGTTGTGCGCGGATTGTGACCCGCTGGGCTGGCGGTTCATATCCAGCTGCAGCTTTCCAGGAGCAAGGTTGGACCACCTACTCCCAGCGGGGGGCAGGGCTCCCCCCCCCCCAAATTGGACATTGAATACAGACAATGGAAGAAAAATGGATTTGAACTATGGTGTTGGCAAAGACTATTAAAAGTATCACGGACTGCCAAAAGAACTGGTAATTCTCCCTTGGAAGAACTACAGCTGGATCTTCTTAGAAGGCAGGATGATGAGACTTCAACTCACGTCCATTGGACAGGTCAGAAGAGACCAGTCTCTGGAGAAGGACATCATGCCTGGTAGCCTGGAGGGTCAGCGCCGTAGGTAGGGCCTCGATGACATGCATTGATGCTGTGGCTGCAAGTTGGGCCCAAACAGAAGAAGGACTGTGAGGATGGCGGAGACCTGAGCAGAGTTTTGTTCTGCTGTCCATAGGACGGTTATGCATTGGAACCATCTGGACAGCCCCCAACCACACAGACATCAGGACTCAGGGTGTTTACACTTTGTGGAGAAGATCTTTCGAGGTGAAATGAACATAGGGAGCCAGTGGTGCAGGATCAGGCCTCGTCTTGCTCTGTGTTCCAAGCAAGTCCCTCAGAGTGGGACCACCTCAGTGGCACCTGCCAGCAGCAGCCATAACCAATGTGGACTCCTGAGGCTTTGTAGGGTGGGATTAGCTTTTCTCCTTCAACCGCAGGTGCAGGTGAAGATGGTACAAAATGAAGGCATTTCTGTGGCAAGCACTGAAACATGGCTACACGCAAGGTAGAGGGTCTTTAACTCGACAGGAAACTAAAACCAAGCTCCTTGTCATCAAGTTGATGCTGACTCACAAGGACCCTCAAGGAGAAGGTCAAACTGTCCTGATGAGTTTCCATGACTGTCAATTTTCACGAGAATAGATAGGCTCACCTTTCTCCTGCAGAGAGGCTGGGGGTTTCAAACTGCTTACCTTGCAGCGAAGCACTGGCTGCCAGGGCCCCTATGATGAGGACACTCATAATTCGTAGAGGAAAATTGAATCTGATGTTTTAATAAAGTGTGTCATTCCATCAGGAATAGTTAGGAAAAGATTTCCCACCAATTCCAGAATTAAGGGAGACAAGTTTTTTGGTTTCTAGGTTCTCCCAGGTCTCTTTGGACACAATGATAGATTGTCTAGTCCTGGTCCACGCTCACAATTTTTGCTATGTTTAAGCCCTTTGTTGCATTCAGCGACTCTAGCACACATGATGTCCTTCTCCAGAGCTAGTTCTCCTGGTAACATCTGGAAAGGGCAGGACATGAAGTCTCACCACTAAGTAGCTGGCTGGCTATACTTTGTACCCAACCTATCCATATGTGCTTTTGACAATCCAGGGCCTATTCAACATCCTCTGCCCAGACCACAGTCAAAGTACCAAGTTCTTCTTCAATGTGCTGTCAGAAAGTCAGCTTCACAAATCAATGTTGCTCTTCCATTTCTGATTTTAATTTTTGTCTGCATCACCTGCTCTTTGTGTTAATGGACAGAAAAGGATGATATAGTTTATCAGTAAGTCACTGTCAAAATTGGGAATTATGTGGACTTGACTGAAGGTAATGATTTGGATTTCCCTTCTTAAAGGTTTTTTTTTTTTTTAGTGATGTTATTGGGGGCTCTTACAGCTCTTATAACATCCAATACATCATTTGTATCAAATGTATTTGTACACATGTCGCCATATTCATTTCCAAATATTTTCTACTTGAGCCCTTGGTATAAGCTCCTCTTTCCCCCTCCCTTTTTTATGAATCATTTTATCGGGGACTCACACAACTCCCCTCATGATCCAGACATACATCAATGGTATGTAGGCCACATTTGCACACTTGTTGCCATCATCATTCTCAAAACACCCTCTTTCCACTTAGGCCCCCAATACCAGCTCCCCAGATTTCCCTTCCCCTTCCCGAAGGATTTATGAAAAGTTATTTTCCCATGAACTTCTTCAAGAGTTACCGGATGCTCAGGCAGGGTCCCCAGCAAGGTTGCTTCTGGAAGTAGTGAGCTTGGTGTTTCATTTCGTCAAGCAATTTTTCGAGGATTCACACTTTAAACTAGCGAGCCTTGCTTCAAAAACTGCTGGCTGCTCATCCAGGAAAAGCGGAGGCTTTGTCTTTCCCAAGGGCGGTTCTATTCTGCCCCGTAGGGCTGCTGCGAGCTGGCATTGACTCAATGGCAATGAGCTATGTGGTGTTCTTCTAAACGAGCCTAGCAGTCAGGCGTTTCCCCAGGAAGTTTCTGCAAAACCAGAGAAGTGGTTCTTCCAAGTGCGTTTGATCTAGGAAGCAAGACTATGATTCCGTAGTCTGCCAGCCAGCAACAGCTCTATAGTCAGGAAGAAAAATGAGGTAGTTCCACGTAGCCTGATGTGGAAAGACCTAAGAAAAGTACTGAGAACTAAAAAGCAGAAAAAGCAAAAAACCCAACACAGTAGGCATACAAATGGGCGTGGGAACAATCCAGCATTGATGCAAATAGATAGAAAGACAACCAGAAGCACAGAGTCTAGACGAAATTGTAAGAATGGATTGCTTTTGGAGAGAGAAGAGGGAGGAGAAGAGGAGTAAAAAACAAAAGGGATCAATTAAAAACTTCACGATGAAGGCATGCATCAGGCAACAGCAATCCAACAAAGACTTCTTGTCTCTATCGACTTAGGAACTGCTTGCCTCCCTTTTTGACTGAAAGAGATTATGTGCCTACAGAGAGCTTTACAGAGGGCCCTCCTTGTGGTCAGTGTTCTGGAGACAATGAGGGGAAATTCTGTTTGTTTCTCTTTTTTTCCCTGTGTCGGACCCTGTCTATGTCTGCTTTCTATTCTGAGGTGTGGATAAGGATGTCATTTATTGTAGAACAGATGGAGAAGAGGAGGACACTAGCTAGGTCACTTTTTTCTACACCTGAATTCTTGCAAACAAGCCCATCACAGTGCTTCCACCTTAGCTCCTGGCACCATTCATCAGAGGTCCCGCTCTGCTGGGAAGACAGGGTTGCTGCCCTGGTAGGAAAACACCCAGCTGCAAACAGTGGGCCCAGCCCTGGTGGCGAGAAACCGTCTGAAGCTCCCATTCGAGAACCTCAGTGAAACCTGGAGGGCCAATTACGGGCTGCTTTGTTTTCTCCCGGCGTCGACTTCTCAGAACAAGGAGCTATCCTGGAGACGACTGAGAAATGTCCCCACGTACAGAGGGAGGAGAAGCAATGGTCATTCAATGAATTCTACCTGGGAGGAGAGCAGCCGGGGGAATTACTCCTGAAGAACTGGGGCTGGGATTCCAGAGGAGCTGTCTGAGCTGACGGCCCTGCAGGCTTTATTTGCATTGTCAGGAGCACCATGGCAGCGCTTCGTGATGTCTTACTTTGTCTTCCTTTGGTAGCTGTAAGCAAACAGCATTCTCAGCAGGACTTTGGACTGGCTCTTCCCAATGCAGTCATGACTTGAGAAAGCAAGATTGGCTAGACCCGATTTTGTAAAATGCGGTGGGGCATCCTAGTCATCAGGTGGGAGTAACTAAGTGGTCCTCAAACGACGGCCTGTGGGCCACATGTGGCCTGCTGTGGACATTTATCCAGCCCTCTGGGTGTTTTTGCTGCTGCTGCTATCCTGGTTAGCAACTGACTCATCCCAGGCCCACAGTGAATTTATTCATAGTTTTTTTTTTTTTTAATTTAACTATAGTCTGGCCTTCCAACAGTCTGAGGGACCATGAATTGGCCCCCAGTTAAAAAAGCTTGAGGACCCCCTGGTGCCTGCATCAAAGATGGCAGTCAACCTCAACACACATGCTTTGAATTTGTGCTGCTCCCCACAAAGCTAGCAAAAATGGGCTCTCCTGCATCAAGGGGTAGACTAGCCTCCTTCTGTTTGACTCATTCTAGTACTTCAACCTGGAATTCCAGGTTATATTCAGGTACACCGACAGTATACAGATTTGTGGATTTGTGTCTATTTCAATTTCATGGTGTTGGCCCTGATGGATCCCGTTTAAAGTCCTCAGATTAGAGTGTGAGGGACAGACAGACAAACTCACTGTTCCTGAGTCAGTTCCAGCTCGTAGAAAACCCGCACAAAGAGTAGAATTCACTACTCCTGCTGGTTTGCAAGCCAAGCAGTCTTTACTGGAGCACGGAGTCTCATCCTCCCCCCCTTGAGTTGGCAAAGCGCCTTGTACACATGACACCGTCAGGGTTCTTCAAGTGTTACAAGGTTGGGGACATTCTGTGCTGGCCTCTGTGTATGGGTTTCTTGGTGATGGTAGAGGAGAAGACTATTCCTGATTATTCCTATTTCCCACGTTCCTTAATTCACTGTTTTGTGCGCTAACTCAAGTAGGCATCTCAGGAGATATAAAACCCAGGCCATCGAACTCTAATTGTTTACTTTTCATGGGAAAGAGTCAGGCTGATGTATATGTCACTATGATTGAATCATAGGGGCATACTGCTGCCTTAGCCATAGCATTCCTGCCTTCTGTGTGGGAGTGCTGAGTTCAAGGTCTAGCCAATGCACTTCATGCACCGCCACCACCTGTCTGTCTGTGGAAATGTAGGTGTTACTATGAAGCTGAACACATTTCACAGAAGCTCTCAGATTAAGCGTGGCTAGGAAATGAGTCTAGTGATCTACATCTAAAAAACCAGACAAGGAAAGCCCCATCGATCACAAAAATCCATTCTTCCTGAAGAGTTGAGGCCTGACTTGACAACTAACAAGAGCAGCTGAATCCAGTGTTCATCTTGCTTTTCCTCATCTGAGAGTCAGTTCTGCTACCAGATCATTCTTGGGCTCAGAGAGAAGTCAAAACTAAAAGAAACATGTAAGAGGGAGTTGGAGGGAATTACTCTTTAACGTTACTCTTCCTTCAAAAGAGTTTGCATATTTCCCCCTCTATGTGTGCCAATTGGGCATCCAGGTAAAATGCTTAAAAAGGCATCCCAATTCCTTCATAAAGAAGACAGGCATATATTCCAAGGAAACACCAAGATATTTCCCTGTCTCCTCCCTTCCTGTTACAGGGTACTCACAGAATGCTCAGTGTCTCACCTAAACAGACTTTGGATTTGAAGGTGATCCCTAGAAAATTTAAGGATATCTGATGAGAAGTTAAAGAAGAAAGGTCACTTAATTACAGCAGTTCTAGTCTGTGCCATCATCACCATTTTCAAGTACAGATATCACCCTCAAGCTCCTGGTTGAAGGTTGGTTTGCGTTAGAGAACCCTGGTCATGTGGTGTAGACCAAATGCAGTGGGTTGCCAGTGTTTCTTCCAAATGATAAATTAAAGGCATGACCCCAGTACCTATGAATGTGAACTTGTTTGGACATAAGATCTGGGTAATTGATGTTATCAGTTCACGAAAGATTCTACTAGAATGAGAGGGGGCGTTTGATTTCCTGCTAAGTGGGGATCTTTTAAAGGATAAAGGGCCCAAACACAATAGAATTATGCTATCTCTGCCAACCAAGGAATGTTTGGAGCTACAAGATGCTGGGAACCACCAGAAAGAACCATTCTGTGGACTCTTTGGAGAGAACATGATCCAGCTGACATTCTGATTTTAGACGTCCCCAGGAGTGGGAGAGAACAGATCTGAGTGGTTTTAAGGTTCCCACTTTGTGTTTTTTTGCTGTTCACACCCAGAGATAAAGCCCCCATGGGTGGCACTTGTTCTGGTAGCATTCCATCCAGGTGGACCCTTAGCCTTTGACAGAGACCCTGTTTTGAAAGGTTTCCTGTTGCCTTCTCACTGTTCAGCACTCCTACTGTTTTTGTTTGTTTCCCAAAGCCTTCCATCACTTTTTCCCTGACAAAAGGAGGAAGAAAGGAGAAAGCTTGACTTGTCTAGCCTTCCTAGGTGAAAGGGTTCTGTTTCAAGTTATGTTTTTCTCCCCTTCATTTATGTCACCCAAGGCAAAGGGTCTTTCTCAGGAACTTGAATGGAAACAACCTTATATTGTCAGCAAGGGGTTGAAGCGAAAGAGACCAAAGGGGACACTCTACGCACATCTGGTGCCTGTCTGAGCATGAGAAAGCGCCTCCTGCGTGACTGGACATTAGTGGGAAAGATAGCCCTGTGTGTGGGGAGGGGCAGACATCAGCTGGGCAGGGGACCAATGTCTTATCTCTTTGCTCAATCCAAGGTGCTCTTCTTCCAGATGCCACAGTCAGAGAGTAGTGAAGGCACGCTGCTTGGTGTGGAGAATGCAGGTGGGATTTCAGCCCCTACTTACTCTCTTCACCTTTGTTCTGTGTATGGCTCAACATACAGAAACCCTGAGCCAAGATTGTTTCCCAGAACCTCCATACTCCAGCATGATACACAGCCAGTGACAGGTTTCCCAGAACCCCAATGGTGATGAGAATTGCTAACAAAACAGGTGGATTGCTGGTGGAAGCATCCGCTCATGTGTAATGTACCCAGGAACCAAGTCAAGACAAATTTTTTTTTTGTGTGTGTGTTCTTTTTTGGGGGCATCACTGCCCTTTGGTGGGAGTAGGAGGCCCAGCCTTGCTCCTGGAGAGTTGCTGCTGGATTTGAACTGCAAGCCCAGTGGATTGCAGTTCTGCTACTGGGGCTCAGCCCCAGTCAAGACATATTTCCTAGGGGGAAACCCCCCCACATATACAGGTGTCCTGGGGTACCATGCTTGAGAAACAGTTAAGTGATCATTGAGTTCTTATATTTTCATTATATCCTGTGCTTTTCTATACCCCTTCATCTGTGATCTAGTTTTTCTGTCCAAGTTGTACTTTACTAAACAGAATTTATTTGGCCATCATATTGGTCCTAGTTACAAAGTGATGCTTAGTTATAATAGAATTACTTACAATAGGTGGGTGATTTTTAAGGAATAGAACTTTGTTTTTCTCCCTTTAATAGGCTGGAAGTTCAAATGGAGGGACCCATAGTATGGAAAGACTTTCTCTTCCTGTGGGTTCTCAAAAAAGACCCTGTCTCTTTTCAGCTTTTGATGAATCCTTCGTGGCCTTCAAATGGCATAGCCCCAGTCTTCCTCCATTTCTGCTTGCTGACTTATTCACTCTCTTTTGTGTATTAAAAGACATTGGTTTTGGTAGTGAAAAGGGTTGAGAGAAATAGGCACTCGAGGTACAAGTGAGAAGAGTATTGCCACATTGTTGTGATGGTAACTAAGATCATGAAACAAAATGGGTGTGACTTATTGAATTGAAACCAACTTGCATTTAAGTATTTATTCAAGTCACAATAGCATCTTTAAAACTTGGTTTAGTATAGACTTAACACCAGTGTTGACTCTAATGTAACAAAGAAAATCCATCCCCCAAGTGAAATTGTAAGCACAGGCACAGGGGTTAAGACTCACAACACATTTCCAGTGCACATGATTCAATGTCTAACCATAAATATCCCCTTTCATTCCCACACATACCTCTTTTGTTTAGATGTAGGCTTCTCCCAGATTTTGCCACCTGTCTGTGTGTCATTTGCGGTGGTGGTTTGGGTATTTCCATAAGGCTGGACACTCTGACTCTATATATTACATACTATGAGGGTCACTGATGGTGCCCAGGGTTCAGTGGTGTATCCAAACTCAGAATTACTAATGACAATCTACTTGGGAAACCAGTCAATGAAATCCCTATGGGTCACCACAGGACAGTGGGCTACACTCTGTCTTTGACATGTCTTTGAGAGGGAACAATGGTTGGAGGCGTCCATCTTGCTTGGTAAACTAGAGGGTCAATAAGAGCAAGGGAGACCCTCGGTGAGATGGATTGACTGACTCTAGAGCTGCTGTGATAGACTAGAGCAGGGGTGCTCAATAGGTCAGTCGTGATCTACTAGTCAATTGCAAGTATAATGTGGGAAGATTGCGTGGCATTAAAAAATAGACATAAGCCTGTCATCGATTCCTTCACTTTAGTGATATTTAGTGCAGCCCATCAGATGCAATCTTAGGTGTCAAATACATGTGCAAAAAAGTGCTAAAGCAAACACTTTCAAGACTTTTCTTTGCTCAAGCCAATTGCCACATTCATGTGCTGTCCTTCTTGGGATGATGCTGAGGTTGATTCACTAGCATCTGAAATTGCGACACTGTTTCTCCTGAACTCTTCTAGACTAGAAGATGAGATTTTACACTGCAAGGAGACATGCAGCTGAAGTCTGGGGACATAAACAATTCTGAAGCTTACTCGCAGAGGGAAAGGACCCAAACCTAAAATGTGCGACCTCCTTGATTGCATTATTCAGCCCTACTTATTTGTGTCAGCCTTTTCCCACATGAAGATCATTAAGTCCAAGTCCCATTCCACCATGACTGATGATCATTTGGAAGTGTGCTTGAGGCTGGCTGCTAGCAGCTACTTTCTGTATTATGCATCCCTGGCTCATTTCATTCAGTGAAATTCATCAGAATAAACTCAGGTAATGACAAAAAATGTACATAGTTAATTGTGTTTTGCAATACAGACTCATGCAGTTATGCAAGGTACATACACATACATTGTACATATAAAGAATTCTGAATGCATTTTTGAATAAATATAGTAAATAAATAAAATAAATTTATGTTTTGCATTGCTGTAGTTGGTAGATCATTTTGACTTAATCATTTTATAATTAGCTCACATAGTGAAAAATTGTGAGCACCCCTGGATTAGAACACCCCTGGATTCATGATGATAAAGATAGTTTATGACCAGACAACATTCATCCTATTGGAGACAAAGTAATCATGGGTGATGGTCCACTTGGTATTGTGTTGTCTTCATGTACTCTAGTTTACCTCTCTAGGAGCTAATATTCCTTGCAAAGGCTATACAGAGACTCACAGGAAAAAAAATCAAGATTACAAAGTTTATTAATGAAGTTAACAAGCTGTCTTGCCAGGGAGAAATGCTCAGGAGAGTTATCAAAACATGGCATACAGGTCTTTCAAGTCTGCGAGTAAATTTCAGCTGTATGTGGATCTGTTTGAAGGCATTCAGCTCAAGCTCGGTGGGTCAGCAAATCCAGCTCTCTAAATTAAGAACCCAGAAGGTTCCTACTCCAGTAAGCTGCAATCTGAAGACACTCAGTGAGAGCCAGTAAGTCTAGCTTCCCCAATTTAGTACTCCAAGCTACTTTAATCCACAAGCTAGCCTCCTGCACCAAAGCACTTGTCTAAACTTGCTCCATGGGTTGTGAAGTCCATCACTCTGTCCATGCTCTGGCTCCTATTTCTGCTGGTGGTATAGCTGTTCTCTTGATCCAAGAGGTCCCTTGAGCAGGTATCTTGGGTCCACAGGTTGCTCTCCAGTTATGATTCTTGCTGGTGAGAATATCCCTCCTCCTGCCTTTTGGCTGGCTCATTTTACACACAGTAGGATGCTACTGTAGGGAATCCTGTTTGTAATTACTGAGTGGTAAATCCCATCCATATCTTCCCCCACCTTCTTACCAGACCCATGCGGGATAAGGTCATTTGGTAGGAATTAGAGACTTTAGCTAGAAAAGCCACATGAAGTAACTAACTGCAGCTACTTTTGCATATCTCCAAGATGTCTCTATTACCAAACTCCATACTCCTGATTTTATGCAGGATTCTAACAAGTCACAATCTCCTCATTCACTCACACCAATGTAGTCAAAGTTACTCTCTCTCACACACAACTTTGGTAGTTATACTTACTCTAGTTTTCATCTGGGCTCCTTTACTGATTAACTCATGAAACAAAAATTCAGCTGTTATAAAACTAGAAAAGAGTGCATGAGATGGTCCTCTTGTCACATTGCTTGTTTTCTTTCATATTATTATTGATATTTACCATGCTCTCACTCATTTAATTGATTCCAAATCATAATAACCTTATATGACAAAGTAGAACTGCTCCTGTGGATTTCTGAGATTATAACCAGTTTTTTCTTTGTATACCATTTTATTGGCTTATAATCCACTTATCAGGCAATTCAATAGTTCAGTCGCATCAAGAATAATTGGCAATCATTATCACAATCAAATTTTGAACATTTCCTTTTTTCCCCTTGATGATTAAATCACCTTTAAAATGAATTGTATAATCACAATTAGTTCTAGTGATCCCTCCCCATGCCTGCATTCATTGTTTTCTCCTTAAACCCCCTCTGTTTCTCACCCTCACCCCTACATTCCTATGAACCCTTGCATCAGTTATTATCTCTATGCATCCACTCCTTCTGGGCCTCACAAACTGAGAGACTTAACGGACATAATAACAAAGAAAAATGAAAAAAGTGGTAAGGATAAAATAATAATAACAATAATAGCATAAAGATAAAAATACAAATAATGAGTGTGTTAGTCCGTGTGCTAGTGTGTAGACCAGAGGAACAAATTTCATAGACAAGCATATAGATATAAGGAAAAGGTTTACATACAAGAGGAACAGGACATTGAGCCCAGTCCAGTTCAAAGTCATAAGTCCGATATTAACCCATATGCCCGAAATCAGTCTATAAAGTCTCCTTCCGACTCACGAAGTCACAGGTCAGTGAGTGCAGAATCCCAGTGCTGGCAGGGGTCTCCACATGGCTCCTCGCCTCCAGGGCTCAGGGTCCATCAACAGCAGAAGCAACTCATCGCTGGCAGAGGTCTCCATGTGGCCGCCCTATCTTCAGAGGTCTGGCTCCATCAGGGCAAAGCCATGTGGTCTCTCCACCAGCTCCTCCAGCTTCTTGAATACTACCATCTTGTCTTGTCTGTGACTCATCATCTCTCAGACTAATTCCCAACCACTGGGGAAGATAGCTTCTCCTCTTCACGAGGGAATATCGCAAGATTTCCCAGAAGTCTCAGGAGAAAGCCATGCCCACATAGAGGCCTCATTGGCTACTCAATGGCTATCTCCAGATTAATAGGCTAGACTCCACCCCTACATTTCAATCATAAAATTAACATAAGCACATGACTGCCACAAAGAGTAAGAAAGAAAAGACCACTGTCAATATTTTACAAGGCAAGGGTGAAATTTTTTGTCATGAAATAAGCAAGATAGTCATGAACCTAGAACAAATTCAATTTGGATCAAGAGGGAGGTCAACTGACCAAATATCAAGTTCGATCTAGCCTAATCAAGATGACAATGATCTCTGATAGTAAGGCTGTTCAAAATCCATGTCTTTGACTAAAGGGCAGATCGCCAGTGGCTTAAATTGACTTGATACTCTGAAGATGGGTTTTGGGCTCCCAATGTTCTCCATAGCCTTCCACAAATTGGGTGTCATAATTTTAGCTCTGACACTTTTCCCTTCAGCATACTTGAATGTTATTACTGTGTGTTCTTTGGATCATATAAGCTGGGTTGCTTTTTCTAGGTGGACTCTATGTTGACTTAGTTGTTTCCTCACTTAGATGGCTGCTTGTTTGAATACAAGGCCTTAAGAGTGACAATAACTCTTCATGGGTGTAGAAACCCTCACCGTTCTTCATCAGTGTGGTTGGTGGTTTTGAACTGCCGACTTAGTGATTAGCAACTTAACTATGCTACCCATTATCCCACCAAGGCTTCTCGACTCACACTAGTGCTCTAAAAACCTGGTTTGCTGTGTACCTCTGTATGCCCCAGATTCATAGGACTCTGTATTTCTTTGTTCTTGTGAAATACAGTAGGACACCAGCACTCAATTGCATCCTACTCGATATAATAGGATTTTGATGCAAAATGTTGAGAAAATTTTACATTGGAGCTCAAAGAGAACATTGGAATCCAACACACATGATTTTTGTAAACAAAAGCAGTTCATGTTTTTGTCACTCGGGTGTTAGTTGCCATTGTTAAAATCTTTGGGTTCTGGGTTGCAAGCATTTTGCTATAATTTCTTAGTTTTTGTGCTTTTTGTACTGTTTATAGATAAACATAAGACAGTTTTTTTTGAAAAAGAATCATCCTGCTAAGGAACTGGTTAACTGTATTATTGATATTGTTGATGATAATTTAGTAAACCCTTTAAGAAAACAGTGAAGGAAATGCCAACAGCAGACCACATATGACATATTTATTTTAGAGAAAACCAGCCAGGTCCTAGTGAAAAAAGGCAATTAAGGGGAAAAAACTTCTAAAAAACAGCTTCCAGTTGATTTTATGGAAGGGGATTCCCCTTCCAAACGATGTCTCTTTATCTATACCCCTTCTCTCCCTCTGTGTCGTGTCCACAAGTCCAGATCCTCATCAATCTCAAGGTATGGGCCACACTGTAACTGTTAAAAACGTTTTTAATGTTGTGCTTCTTATTTAAGATACATTGTTTACCTCTGAACTTATTTACTTGGAAATATCTGTGTAATGCTTTGTACAAAAAGGCAACATTAGGTTAAAAACATGGTGATTGAGAATGGATTTATCCATTTTCAATTATTTCTTATGGGAAATACTGATTTGGAACTTGACTGCCTCACATCTTGATGTTCCTTCTATAACAGACTAGTGTCGAGGTTCAGGGTTCCACTGTTCTAGATTTCAGATTCCCACAACTCAAGATAATGAAGAAACAGTTTTCTCTGGAGGTGAAAAGAAAAAGTACCGTGCTTTCTAATCATGCGCCAGACCCAAGCGATGACATTCTCCATGACATTGTGTGCACATGAAAGTTCAACATTGAATCAGGAGTACTGGAGAAGAATAGATGCATTAGAATGGTGCTGGAGATGAATGTTGACAGGACCATGGACTGCCAAAAGGACAAACAGATCTGTAGTGGAAAAAGGGAGGCTACCTTGGCAAAAATTTGTCTTCTAATCCCTGGACATATTGTCAGGAGAGAACAGTCCCTGGAGAAAGACATTGTTTTTGATAGTGTGGAGGGGAAGCACAAAAAAAGATGGCCCTTGATGCGGTGGACTGTCACAGTGGCTGCAACAATGGACTCCTGGTAAGAACACCAGTGAGGATGGCTCCAGCCTGCAGTTACATGCCATTATCCACAGGAGCTGGAGCCCACTTGATGGCCCCTAACAAGGACTCCTGACTTTCTAATTCATTCGTTTACCTGCTTGGGAAGCGGCTCTCCCTATTTGAGAACAACTGGTGGCAGGCGCCTAGTTTCTCAAGTGTCTCTGTCTGTTCTGCTTTTTGTTTTTGATACTCTCTCTTCTGGAACCAAGTGATTGTTCACCACCCCTTTCAAGTGGAATTCCATCTGAAAAGACAATGTCTTGAAAATGCTCATCTTTTTACATATGCTTCAGTAGCCTTATGCCCCACATGAAGTATTTTCACATTTCAAATATCATAGATCATCGTTATGACACCATCATTTTAATCAACCTTGCAAACAGTATTTAAAAATCATTAGGAGCATTAATATTCTATTTAGTCTGCAAAACTAGAAACAGCTGACTCCTCCAAAACACAGAAGGAAGAGAATATAGCATTTTACATGCTCAGAGATAGTAAAACTGCTAGAGATTTTACTTAGACACACGTCAGTCGATCCCCATGAAAGTTCATGATGGGGAAAGTTAGACTGGACAGGCTGTTTACTATTTTTAGAAGCTCTTCTTTTGAAAAACAAAAAAGCAGACAAAACGGTACTCCTCCTTATTTGTCTTAAACATGGTTTTGTTATCTTCCAAAACATGACATGTTCTCAAAAATTCTGGGGCTCAAGTAATGATAGCCTCCAGGAAGCCACAGAAAGTATCTAAATAAAAATATTTGGCTATCCATTTTTAATTCACCTGCACGTTTATGAGAAGAAATATTGTTTTTGAAGTGGCTTTTAGGAACAAGTGCTAGGTGTTTTGTTTTTTACAACATTTGCTTTATTTTTCATGTTTCCATTAGAAACTAACTAACTAAATAATATGTGCTCACTAACTAAATAATGAAGTTATTAACTTCATTGAACTATATTCTTGAAACTACATTCTTACCCTCCCTCCTATACCTTTCCAATGTTTTGAACAGATTTTATGTATATTAAGTTTGATCTGGTGCATTGTCTCTTAGTGCTGTGTGGAGGCATTTCCATTGCTTTGATGACTTCATTAATGTACAATTGACCAACAATAGGCTGCAGCTGTTTAAAAGGTACAATTGATGGATTTCAACTTATGGATATACAAATGAAGCTGGCATGACAAGTGAATTGAGGAATGTTTGCATCATTCTCACATGTTTTCTCATGCCCTTTTGTAATCATCTCTCCCTTTTCCCCTGTCTCTAGGCAACCAGTCTAAATTAGAATGGATTAGTTTTTCATTTTCTAGAACTTTATATAAATGGAATAATACAGCACATATATTTTTGTGTGTCTGGCTCCTTTCACAAAGCATACAAATTTTGAGGTTCACTATGCAATGATATGTATACACAGCAGTACATACCAAGAACTCTTTGCTTTTTAAAAATACCCTTTCAGTATAAAATATATTTTTTTGAACATAGAGTACTGCTCAGTAGTATTTTCATGCATGGAGATGTAAATATCTATTGCATTGTTGCTGTGAATTTTATTTTATTTTTTGACTATTGTACGAAGTGTTTACAGTAAGCCTTACATATATATGATGGGGCTTCCTCAAAGTTTATGGAACAATTCCATTGTCTTTCAATTCAATTTTTCCAATAACTTTAAAGTCCCATCTTATCTTTTTCATTTTTCTTGAGATTATTCCCACTGTTGGAGTGGCTTATAGAATGGGGGTATATGCTTACCTTTTTAAAGAGCTTTTGAAATGTCACTTGCAATGACTAGTCAACAAAATGAGATCCACTTTTCCTTCTGAAAGCCTCATTTTATACCCAGGAGTATGATCATCACAATGAATCCCGTTAACAATTACTCACAACTGAATCCTATCTGTGTTATTCCCCTACCTTGTCTTCCCCAGACCTATCAAGAAAAGGTCGTTTGGTGTATGATTATACATCAACATCTGTGCTCTGAAGAAAAGGATCATAACTCTGTTCCTGAATCAGTTGATGGATCCAGAGAAGCCTTTCTGGAGAAAGACACACTTAATGGTAAGTGAAGATACACAAGGGAAAGGGCTGGGGGTGATGATGAAGGAAGGAATCATTTCAAAAATATCAACGTGAAGGCCCTGGGTTGAGAAGAAACCGGTAAGTGCAAATGAGTAGAATTGGAGAGTGAAGCAAGGCCCATCTAACCTTGTCAAACTGTGAAGGCTCTATTCATAATTGGGTCCTTTATCTCGAGAGACTATGGGAAGATAGCTAATCAGATTTAATTGTGTTAGATGATACTGTCTGCAGCATTAAGGATAAGTCATAAAAGGAACAGAATAAATATGGAAGAGGAATTCAGAAGTTATTGCAATGGAGTCTGCATGATCTAGAGGAGAAAAATAATGGATTTGAGCAGATGGATTTGAGAGTTGTTTAGCTTGTAAGATCAGCAAGTTCTGGAGATGGGAAATCTATAGGAAAGTATGTATACAAAAAAGGGGATTAAGGTTTCTGGCTTCTACAACAGCATTTAGAGATCTAATGACCACTAGAATGGGGCCAGTTTTAGGGAAAATACTCCAGTTTAGTTTTGCAAAGTTGAATTTATGGTATATTTTATTTATCCCAGTAGACTTGCCACATAAAATATACCATCTGTGCATATTGATTTTAAGGTCCAAGGATGGGGTTGGGACAATGGAGAGAAATTTTTGCCTGAAATTGTGGTCTTGAATGAGACTGAGGTGGAAGGAAATATTCAGTGGTAAGAGTTAAGGACCTTGATAAACATTGTGGAAACTTGAAAACTCTAAACCAAATTTGCTGCCATTGAATGAGTACATATTCATAGCAAGCTTGTAGGGCAGGGTGGAATTGCCCCTGTGGGTTTCTAAGATTAATTCTTTGACAGAGTAGAAGCCTCCCTTAGGAATGCCAATAGGTTCTGGTCAAACAGAAATGACTGAGTCTAAAAAGAGAAGGGAGAGCTCTGAGAAACAAAGAATGTGTAAGTCAAAGATGTTACTTTGAGAAGAAGGAAGATCCAATTGGATGAGGCAACAAAGACCCCCTAGCAATTTGGAATTACAAACCGCCACTGAATTTAAGGAACACTAGATGGATTATCTATTGTAGGCCTGTATTTATACTTCTTTTATATACGTATTATTTGTCCGGTACGTAGGTCGACTCTTGTTTCTCTTACTCACTTGGTGAAGAACGCCCTGTCATTTGGTGGGCAATCACTCTTCTATGTTGTTGTGGGGAGGAAGTAGTGGTGCTGAAATTCATGTGTCTCTTCTGCTATAAAGGAGCCCTGGTGGCATAGTGGGTACTCAGTGAGCTGCTTATCACAAGGTCAGGGATTTGAAAAACACCAACCCCTCCATGGGAGAAAGTTGAGACTTTCTCCTTCCATTGATCATTACAACTTCAAAAATTCCCAAGGCTGGTTCCGCCCTGTCCTATGGGGTTATCACGACTCAGAATCAACTCGTTGGGAGGGAGTATGAGTGGAGAAAA
This sequence comes from Nesogale talazaci, assembly GCA_004026705.1. NCBI lineage: Eukaryota > Metazoa > Chordata > Mammalia > Afrosoricida > Tenrecidae > Nesogale > Nesogale talazaci. Next base: position 47,766 of record PVJH01010571.1, read on the forward strand.
TAAATTTAATTGAAAAAGTGAAGTGCTTAGCCTATCAAAAGTTTCATGGCTGTATCTGACAAATTCTAATGGCTGCCCAAGCTTATGGTGCAGAATTCAACCTAGAACAGAAACATCGGCTTTTAAAGGGCATGTAGCTAGGTATACTGGTTTTGCCATGAGCCCACTGTAATTAATGGTGAAAGCAAGCTAATGCTCAAATCTTGCTGGGAAGGAGATTTGTGGTTTAAATGAAAGAACTTGCCTCCATGTATCCATTTTCTTTCCTTCTGTGCATTTCACTGTTTTCTGGTTCCGCTGACTAATTATCTGGAGCACTTGTCCCATTCCTTTCCAACAGTCTTGACATCTTTTTCTCCTTGATCCTGCTGTAAAGGTAAAATCCTGAATTTATGAAAAGGCCAGCATTTTCATGACAACAGATGGTGGCTTCACAAAAACAAGATGATGGTGATTTCTCTGCAGCATCAAGCAGGAGGAGAAACAATTCTAAAGAAGCTTTTTTTTTTTTTTGAGCTACAGATAGCTTCGATGACATCAGGGAGGAAAACACAGAAAATAGCAAATTGTTGGTGACATAGGAAAAACAAAACACAAATCCTAAACAACCTCAAACTTATACAAATGGTTCACAGCCAACTGTGCCAAAGTTGTAGGTGTATTTGAGAGATCTGAGTCAACTCCTTTATATTTTGTAAAACAGTTGTCATAACATTGACATGTGTGGAAATTGGACATTTCATGGAGTGGCTTTTTAAATACTCCCACCCATCACTTAGGAGAGTTTATTATATGTTTGGGAGGCTCAAAAAGGGTAGTGTATTTCAACTGAAGTTTCAATAATGTTTGATGATTTCTTTTGTAACTAGATTTAATTCTTGACTCAATTCAAAAAAATTCTTTAAATGAAACAACATAAAAATCAGATAACAAAAACCCTCAGAGGCATAGATATCCTCTGACATATATGAGGTCACTATAAGTTGGAGTTAACTCCATGGCAACATTTAGTAAAAAGTGCATCGTAGTTAAATTTGGAAGGCTAACTGCAAGATGGGTGGTTCAAACCCCTGACCTCTCCAAGGGAGAATGATGAGGTGTTCTGCTTTCATAGAATACATGGCCTTGGAAAACCTACAAAGACTCTTAATGGGTTGGATAGACTATACGGCAGTAGGGTTTTTTGGTTTGGGTCATGAAATTGAGTTTTCATTTTTGAGTACTTCCCATGAGGCAGGTACTATCCCTGTCCTCAGCTCATTATTCAATGAGTGCCGTATAACATCCTACTATAAGGATGTATCTGAATGTGTATGGGGTACAAAATGACCCTATAGGTCAGAATAAGCCACCCTTGAGGGTTTCCAAGACTGCACATCTTCATGGGAGTAGCAAGCCTCCCGTAACTTCCATGGAGTGGGGACCATGTGGTTAGCAGCCCAAAATGTGATGAACTATTCTACCAGGGCTCCTACATGAGCTACTGAGGGAAGAGAAACTCTACATCACCTTGTTTATTCTCTAGCAGAAAAAAATGTCATGAAATATCAGCTAGGAATGTGGTAGTAAATGAGGCCTAAATGAAGACAAAGGGTGTGTAAGCAAATGTGGTGAAGATGGTGCCTGTCTATTAAAAGATATAGTGCCAGGGGTCTTAAAGGCTTATTGTTAAGCCAACGGCCATCTAGTGGGGAGGCAGTGAAGCCCACATGGAAGAAGCACACCAGCCTGTGTGAGCATGAGGTGTTGATGAGACGAGGTTTCAGAAGTTCAAAAACAAGCAACCAATAAATAGAGGTGAAGGAGCATGAAGGTAGTGGAGACCCCAAGTCCACCTCTAAGATACTTGGACAGTCCCTTTCAGCAGGGTCACATGGAAAGGAGGATAAACCAGATTGTGGTATGACATTGATGAAACACATAACAATACTCTAGTTCTTTTAATATTTCCTCCCTTACTATAATGGTTTTTATTTATCTTCATTAATCATGTTAGATTTGCATTTGTTCCTTTGTATATTTAAGATTGTTCAGTGCATGGAAGCTAAGATAGATAATCCTCCAGAAGGAGTAACAGGAGTAATAGTTCCCTGAAGGTACAGGAAGTGGGCGGTTGAGGGGGAATAGGGAGCTGTTGCATTGATGACTGTATAACCCCACTCAATGTGATTGAACAACAGAATTGTAAGTGAATGGATATATTGGACTATGTAAGATATAGGAAAAACAAAAACAAAAACCAACCCTATTTTAGGAAAAAAACAAATAAGGGTTCTGGAAGGGTATGGTGGGGAAGGAAGAGAATAAAGGGGAACTGATATCAAGGAGTTCAAAGAGAAAGAAAATATTTTGAAACTAAGGGTGGTGACAATTTAAAAATACTGCTTGATGTAATTGAACTGTAGAATGCTATAGTATTTGTAATAACTTCCCCCCAAATGATAAAACAACCCATCTTCATCCAAAGAGTCTTGGAAATATACTTAGACTTGGAAATATACTTAGTAATGATGCATCAGATAAAGGGTTAATTTCCAAAATCTATAGAAAATTACGATAGTTTAACAAGAAAAATACATATGACCCAATGAAAAAAATGGGCACATGACACGAATAGACAATTTGACCAAAGATAACATCCAGGTGACCACCAATGATATGAAGATATATGTTCATGATCATTAGCAATAAGAGAAATACAAATTAAAATGGCAATGACACTTTTAGAAAAATTCAATAAGGTAGAAAATAGTCACTGCTGGAAAGGATGTGGACAGGAAGAGGGAAAGGGCAGAGATAGGACATTGAGGAGTGAGGGAGAAAAGATGGGACAAGAAAGAGAACCACATACATGGAAGATTTAGTAGGATATTTTTATTGATTTCATTTATTGCCTGTGTAAATATATACAAAAGGATTATTTAAAAACTACTTCCCCCAAAATGCCTCCAGATTCTTTATCCCTCAAACCTAGTTAGTTGTCTGAAGGGCTTAATATTTTTTTAAAAGACCAATTTCATCCAATTTTTATATGTATCTTGTTGATTTCTAAATATTTATCAATATCTTTGAGCAGGTACCCAAAAAAACTTGGAAAAATTTCCCCAAAGCTATGTATTTAAGTTTTTAAAAAATGACTCCATTACCTTCAAAGTACTCTCAATTACTCTTAATGCATTTGTTAAATGTGAGATTCCATTCTCGGAAACACTTTTCAAACTCATCTGTTTAGATGGCTGAGAGTACCTCCCTCATTTTTTTCTTCATCTCTTCTAACTTGTCAAATCACCATCCTTTCATATTCCTATTTCCAGAAACAAAAATGTTTTCATGGAGTAGAGGCATGTGAGTAAGTTGCATGGGAGAGAAAATTATGCTGTTTTTTTTTTTGTTGCCAAAATTTGATGCATTGAGATTGCTGTATGAGCAGGTGAATTGTTGTGGTGGCAAAACCATTACTTCGTTTGTCACAAATGAGGTCTTTTATGTCACACACTGTTATGCAATCTTTTCAGAATCTCTACATAGAAAGCTTGATTAACAGTTTGACCTGGTGAAATGAATTCCAAATGCACTATGTACCTCACATCAAAAGAACAAATGAGCATTGATTTTTGGGGGGTGGCCCATATATCTTTTTTTAAACTGGAGAATTATATTAAGTAGTCATTCTAATTTTAGGTTTCAATCTATTCTCTGTACCCATTCTGTTCATACTGTCTGGAACTTTTTTTTCTAGTTATTATGGACATAATTTCTACTGTCTTAATTAGTGCTACTATTATTGATTTACTTTTATAGAGAAAACTTTTAGTATTTTAGTATATGTGCTGCTGAAGTGAGCACAACTTTACCAAAATTTGAACATGTGTTCCTTCCCTATATTTTGCAAAATTTCCTAAGTACTTTCTTGTATATGATTTTTTTCCAACAATATTATTTCAATGTAACTCTTTGAGTTTCAAACTTCTGAGTGAAGGACCTTGTTTTTGTTTTTTACACATGTTGAATAAACAAGCCCTTAGACATAATGCTGTAATATCAAAGATCCCTCTTAACTACTATGCAAAACAGCACTTCACTTTCATTTTGCTGGTGAAAAATGAGATTTTAAAAATTTGTAGATGTGTTCCTTTTCACATGTAGAAATTGGAAGGTCTCTTTCTGTTCATGATGTTCTTCCATAACTGAATCTGAATTTATATATAAATTTTTCTTTATGCTTGGCACTTGATTAACACTTTTGATTTGAGAGCTTCACTTTTAAAACAATTCTGGTGTAGTTATCTTCATTGTATATTAAAATGTGCCTTCCTACCCTTGTCTTTTTCCTTCTCTCTGGGGCCTTTATTTACAGAGATGTCAAAATTTCTCTTTCTATTAACTATATCTTTTTAAATTTTTTATATTTCCTTATCTTTTCTACTGCCTTCGGTGCTTTAGTTGTTTCATACTACCCTTTTCTTTAAAATTTAAGTTTTTATATCTATCATACTAATATTTCCAGTCAATTCTTTTTTATGACCTCCTATTGTCTTCAGCCTTGAATTTTAAAATTAGAGAATTCTCGGGACAAAATGTTGAACAATGCAGAGACAATGAATCATGGACAAGACAAGATGGCAGCATCTGAGAAGCTGGAGGAGCCTGCATAGAAACCACACGACTTTGCCTTGATGGAGCTAGACCTCTGAAGCTGGGGTGGCCACATGGAGACCTCTGCCAGCAATGAGTTGCTTCTGCCACCACGGGATGCTGTTGATGAACTCTGAGCCCTGGAAGCGAGGAGCCATTGGGAGATCCCTGCCAGCGCCGGGATTCTGCACCCACTGACCTGTGACTTCATGAGTTGAAAGGAGACTTTATAGACTGATTTCGGGCATATGGGTTAATATCGGACTTATGACTTTGAACTGGACTGGGCTGCGATGTTTTCTCAATGTCCTGCTCCTCTTGTATATAAACCTTTTCCTTTTATCAAAAAAAAATGTTGAACAATGTCAATGAAAGGTGTTCACAATTTAAGTTCTGATGCCATTCCCTCTGTTATATTTGGATGGCTTATATTAATGACAATGGAAACCCAAATCCATTTGCAGGCCCACACATGGATTTAGCCTATGACAAATCCCCTTCCATCATTGTTAAGACATAAATAGCCCTTTTATTAGAGAAAAAAGTATTGTAAAAGCAATTGCAGTAGATGTAGTTAAGTCAAAATGTATTATTTTATCATTTGATCTCCCTTTACACCCATTTAAAAGCTGTTTCAAATTTTTTTTAAGTGAAGGAGAAGTACCCATGAATTAAGCCCCTGACTAATGTTCTCTGACTAGGGACCAGGGATGTCAATACTTTTGTTAACATGAAGAATGCATTGGAGAGTGGATTGTTGCAGGTGTAGTTAGGTTAAAATGTAGCACTCTTTCATTTCATCTCCCTTATGATCCATTTACATTTGTTCTACTCTTAAATATTTTCTGCTTTCTTTTCCGTTTGGGTTTTATCTGATTTGCTTTGTTATTTTTGTTAGTCCTCCCCTCCCAACCATTTTATTGGGTAATGTTTTTCTTATATAAAATCCAGGATAGGTAAATCTATAGAGGCTGGATTAATGTTTTCTTGTAGGTATGGCAGTAGAGGTTGGAGGAAATGGGGAGCTAATAACTATGAGTACAGAAATGAGGGAAATGTTCTAAAACTGCTCAATGATTGTATTAGAATGTACAATGATTATACAGCTCTTCTTTGAATTGTTTGCTATGTAAATTGTTATGCCAATAAAACTGTTAGAAAATGTCAATAAAAGAAACACAAAGAGTCACTACAAAAAATTAAAAAAAGAAAATTGATATTCAGTCATATCAAGCACTGATAGTTAGTCCAAGCTGTAATGAAGACTTTGGTAAAACCAAGGATCTAGAAATTGATGGAATATTAAGCTGTTTCAACAAATTGACACAGCAGTGGGGCCTCTCATGCATCTACATGAAGAAATTTGGAAGACAGTTACCCAGAGAGCAGACTAGAAAAAAAAATCCATATTTGTCCCTAAACCAAAGAAAGATGATTCAGTACAATGCAGAAATTATTAAATAATATTAATCACATGCAAGTTATTTCAAGAATAAGCGAATAAAAAGGGAGCTGTTAGAAATCCAAGATGAATTCAGAAAAGGATTTGGAATGAAGAACATAATTGCTGATGTCCAGTGGATCTTGACTGAAAGCAAAAATTACTAGAAAGATGTTAACTTGTATTTTATTGACTTTGCCTAGTCATTCAATTGGGTGAATCATAACAGATTTTGGATAAGAATAGGAATTCCCAGATATATAATTGTGCATTTTAAAAATTAATCATTTTATTGGGGGTTCATGCAACTCCTGTCACGATCAATACATACATCAATTGTATGCAGACCACATTTGCACATTTGTTGCCTTCATCATTCTTGAAACATCCTCCTTATACGTAGGCCCTGGTACCAGCTCCCCATATTTCCTCTTCCTCCCTCCTCCTCCATGAACCCTTACTAATTTACAAATTGTCATTATTTTTTCATCATACACTGTCCGATGTGTCTTTTCACCCACTTCCCTGTTGTCTGTACCCCAGAGAGAAGGTCATATGTAGATCCCTACAATAGGTTCCCCTTTTGTCCTCCACCTTCCCTCCACCCTCCTGGCATCACCTCTCTCACTTCTGTTCCTGAAAGGATCATCTTTCCTGAATTACCCGTTTCCAGCTCCAGAGTACATCCCCTGATCTACCTGGGTTTGTAAGGTAGAATTGTGATCATTATAGTGGGTGGGAGGAAACATTTAAGAACTTGAGGAAAGTTGCATATTTCATCGTTGCTCCACTGTACCTTGACTGGCTTGTCTCCTCCCTACAACCCTCTGTAAGAGGCTGTCACTTTACCTATTGATGGATTTCGGGTCCCCAATCTGTACGCCTCCTCATTTATAATGATATAATTTTTGGTTCTTTGATGTCTGATATCTGATTGTCATCACACAGGCTGGTGGGCTTCTTCCATGTGGGCTTTGTTTTTCTGAGCTAGATGGCCACTTTTTTGCTTTTAAGACCCCAGGCGCTACATATTTTGATAGCTGGGCACCATCAACTTTCTTCATCATTTTTGCTTATGCACACATTTGTCTTCAGTTATCCTGTCAGGAAGGTGAGCATCATTGAATGTCAATTTAATAAAACAGAATGTTCTTGCATTTTAATACCTGTACACAGACTAACAACCAGTCATTTGAATAGAACAATGGAAATGTTTAAAATGATTAAAGATGTATGCGAGGGATTTATCCTATCATCATACTTATTCAGTCTCTATGCTGAGCAAATACTCTAAGAAGCTGAACAATATGAACAAGAATTCAGCATCCAGATCATAAGAAGACTCACAATCTGTAATACACAGATGACTCAACTTTGCTTGCTGAAAAGAATGAGGACTTGAAGCACTTTCTAATGACGATGAAAGACTACAGCCATCAGTATGTATAACACCTTAATATAAAGAAAAAATGCTTCTGACTGGACAAATGAACAATGATAAGGAGAGATAGACTGAAGTTGGCCAGCACTCCATTTTACTTGCATCGATAACCAATGCCCACAGAAGCAGCAGTCAAATCAAGTGATGCATTGCATGGGGTATATCTGCTGTGAAAGACCTCTTTAAAGTATTACAGAGCAAAGTATTTTCAATTATCTCATTTGTAGGTGAAGGGTGGAGAATAGACACAAAAATCTGAAGAACTGATGCATTTGAATTATGGTGTTCGTGAAAAATATGAGAAGTATTATGGACATCTAGGAGGAAACAAACTTGTCTTGGAACAAATTCAGTCAGAATGCCTTTCAGAAGTGAGGTTGTCAAAGCTTAATCGCATGTGGTCAGGAGGGACCAGGCCCTGGAGGACATCCTGGTGGGTAAAGGAGACGGTCAGCAACAGAGAGGAAGACCATCCATGAGATGGACCGTGGCTGCGACCGTGAGCTAAAACCAGGCCATTGTCAGAATGGTGCCAGACTGAGTAGCTTGACACTTCGTTGCACACAGCGTTGCTCTGTTTTGGAACTGACTCAGTGGGCGCTTAATTTATTTCCCCATGATTGAGAAACTTCCCTCATCTTTTAAACACATGAAAACATGTTTATATCAAATTGCATGCTTGTTGTTCCCAATATTTTCTGTGTCTGATATTTTGTTATTCTGCTATTTTAACTCGTGTGCTCATGTCCCTTTGGAGGCATCCCCTTCTCCATCCAATAACCAGAGAATAAGCAGAGACGGACTACACCAGATTCACTCAGGTAGATTCAAAGAGAAGAATGAGTACAAGCCTTGGATTCCATATCACAACCTAGGAACCATGGCCATTCAACCAGCCTCCGCTGATAACAGACCTGCAAAACAGAGGATAGCTTCCCTCTGCAAGGTGTTCCAAGCTGTGAATCATGACAAAAGCAGACTGCCACCTTTCTCCCATGAAGTCAACAGTCATTTTAAACTGCTGACCTTTTGAATAATGGCTGTGCATGTGGCCATTGTACCATGGAGGTTCCTTCTTTGGCCTCATGATAATCCCCCAAAATCAATAATTTTGGATGTGGGGGCTTTTAGTCCATAAATGAACTCTTAGTGCCTGGATAATGAGGTTTACGTTCACTCATTTGCCTGTTTCTCTAGTCCAAGTTGAGGCACCACCTTGCATGCATTAAGATGGCATCGCCTTACATGCAGGAATGAGGAATGGCTTAAAAAGAGTACAAGCCAGCTGTTCCCTGGAAAAGGTTCTATGAAGTTGCTCTAAAAACCTGCCTCTCTTATTACCTAGGACTAAATTGCATGTCCATTTCCACTTTAATAAATTAGTCCTTATTATGAGGAGCTATGGGTCACCTAAAAGTTATATAATTATAGAATAAAGGGAAGAAAAGGTAAGGGGGAAATCAACAGTCTCAATCACATCTTCTTTTCTTTCTTCTTTAATTTATCTCGTTTTGTTTGGCTCCTTCCTTTCCTTCATTCCTTGCCCATATAAGTATCTAATATACACTCTGGGCTGATAAATGTTTTAGAACCTTAATATTTTATTCTGCAGTGCCATCATTCATTTGGAGAACAAACATCTTTATTATGCAGACATCTCACAAATTAAAGTGTATATTAGATTTGTTGAATAAAAAGTTACTTATTTTACAGCCAAGGAAACCGGCTCAAAGAAACCCTATCAAAATTCAAGGTTGAATTCTATTTCTGTAACTTATTAAGTTTCAGATGTACAACATATTTTTAATCATCAAAGATGTCATACTTTCTCTTAGGTACTAGGAATTCTACCATAATGAGGTAGGCACAGAGATTGCAGTCTAGTTGAGTAGATAGGCAAGTAAATAAGAAATTAGGGAGGGCAAACATTTATGTGTATGTATACTTCTGTGTGAAAGGCTGAGAAGTCCCATGCTTCTCTCACTAGATTGCAATACCTATCAAACAAAACAAAATAGAGCTTTCTTCAAGTTTTCAATGCTTTTCAGAGTGGAGATATTTCCATATCTTTTTAGCTAAGTACAGAGAAAGATCAGGGGCTTTCCCACCTGGGAGAAGGCATGGTTTTAGTCACAGGGGTAGAAGCACTTTGGAGGGAAAAAAAGATCAGTTTGATCAAAGCCTATGCTGTACTTAAGGGAAAAAGGGTGAAATAAATTTGGAGAAGTAAGGGTTGAGGCATTAGGAGCCTTTAAGGGTGGGTTCATTGGCCTTAGACAACAGAAAGCCTTTGCAAGTTTACACCCAGAAAAACTGCTTATGAACATTTTAGCAATTTTTTAAGAGAGGGAAAATCTTAGAGACTTTTCGTTTTGAGGACTAGTACTATGAAAAAGGGAAGGCAAGCGGTACAGGGGAAACCACTTGGGAAGACATGTTGGAGCAGGGGGAAACGGTGATTCTCTATAAGGAGAAGGTCTACTATTCTCCCAAGAGCACATGGACTATAGTCCAAGGGAAATGAGGTGGCTGTCCACTGTAGAGGTCATGTCTGCCGATCTATGCGCTTCTGAAAGCAGGAGAGATTTTCTTCATCTTTGGATAAACCTGGCTTTTGAACACCAAAGTAACATGACACAGAGAAGGGGAAACAGTTTTGCCTCAGACTTGCAGAAAAACTGAGATGCTAACATGGCTTTTCTTGGAGTTGATGAAGATGTTATAGTATGATGATAAGTTAACTGATGTCTAGGAGAACCCTGACACAACACAGGTATGCTCAGTAAATATTGAGCACATTTGATATCTGGACATTTTGTTTCAGTAACTGAAATGGTCAGTTGGTTGGTCTAGGTTTTTCTTTCTTTTGAAAATTTAACTTTTTACTGTGAATTAGGTTGGGGTTTACAAATTAGATCACCACCTTTTGCATTCAGCAACTTAACCAAAAAGCCCAACTTATCAACCCCCCTAATGGCTTCCACTATTTCCCCCTCCTCCCTTCCTTCTTATAGGATATTATCTTCCTCATTCACCCAAGTAAACACTAGTCTGCCTTCTAGCCAATTACTTGTCCTTCCATCTCTTCCCTTCCCACTCCTGGAAACCACCAGAGCCTCTTTCTTTTGGTATAAAATGTTTATTTTAAAACAGTGGTTTCATACAATAGTTGTCCTTTTGTGGTTGATGAATAATGTACTTCAAATCTATCCATGCGTGAGGTCTTTCACAGTTGACCATTATTCTTCAACGATCTACAGCTTTTCATGGTGTGTATGCGCCTAAGTGTGTTTGTCCATTCTTCCACTGGTGAGCAGTAAAGTTGTTTCTATTCTCATTTTATTGTGAAAAGTGCTGAGATGAACATGGGCACCCATGTATCTGGTCATGCCAGACTTTGTCCCTTAGGAGATATATCAAGTAGAACAATTATTTGATAGTGTGGCATTTCTCTTCCCAATTGGGTTAGTCTCTTTATTGTTAAGTTTTAATTTTTTCTTTCATGTTGACATCCTCATTCACATTTTCTCTCATTCTTCTATTGTGGCTCTGACTAGCACCCTCAGTAGAGGGAGCCAGGTACTGTGTAGTTCTGGTCAGAGGGTGAATGAGACCCTGATTTGGGTAATCTCTTTTTAAAATTTGAATCACTCATTAAATATAGATGATTCAGTGAATGTTAATGAAATGTAAATCTATCCTTGAATATATCTACGCCTTTTGTACCACTTAAAAATTGTAGCTAAGGAAGTAATGAAGAATTTATAAAGTGTGTTCCACACGCAAAGGTTTCTTCTCTCCTAAAAAAATCCTGGCAGTGGCAGACAGCTTCATAAAGTCCAGGCGCCTTTAGGGGGCATGCTTCCTTCTTCAAATTTACCTTGCAATCAAGATGACTGATGTCATCTAGGCATCACCTTCACATTGGAGATGGGAGGAGAAAATAAGAAGCAGTGAGTCAACTTCCTGGATGCCTATTTCTTAGAAGCCACCTGTAACCCATCTGCTCTTCTCTCCTTGGCCAGAACTTAGTCACCTTTAGCTGCAATGAAGCTGGGTATTTGGCTATTTTGTTCTGGGAGACAGTGTACCCAGCTAAAATATTAGTGTTCTGTTACTAACAGAGTTGAATTCAACCCAGTTATTAAGAAAGAAGGGCTGACTGACTATGAGAAGACAACGAATAGTCTCTGCCTTATCTTGGAATAGCTGCATTATGGAACACATGTCCAAAATTTTGATGGCTGACACAACATGATGACAATGAAAGAGTTTTGTGTCAGGAAAATATCATAGAAAAAATTATGGAACAAAAAGGAAAAAAGAAAAAGGACAGAAATTTCAGAGGTTGAAGGTCAGAATATTTCCAAGTGAACCAGTCCAGGAAATCTACCATCTAGGATCTCAACCATTGAGCATGAACAGGATGTGATCATGCCAAGATAGACTGGTAGGGCTATTGCCAATTGCATGCACCAGTGAACAGTATTTACAAACACTATTTGCACAGAATGTATGTGTGTTATTCCTGAATTTGTTCAACAGAGAAAAACCACACAGATTTTAGGGTTTTCTGACTGACCTGGTCCCATTGAACAGTCTTAGCAGAAGTAGGAAGCTCAAAGTGATCTCTTAAAGACTCATTTTGTTGTTCTTGGCTTCATCTGCAAGAATACTTATGTATGTAAAAAAAGGAGTAAAGAAGATGGAAGGAACTAGCATGAAATCAGACTTCTGTTTTAATGAACTGCATAGATAGAGGTGTTTGTTTAGATTTGTACAGTTTGGGAGGGAAATAAAAATTCTATTTGGAAGCTCTCAGTTTCCATCAGTCTTTTGGAATTCCTACTTAGAACTCTCTATGATAAGCTGGTATAGAGGCTTAGAAAGAGAAAGAGTGAAGAGAAGCAGCAGTGAAGTGGTAAGGGAGAAATCATTTGAACTTGGAGTTAACAACTTGGATTTTAATTCTAATTTTGCCACTCGCTAGCTGTGTGTGTAATTGTGGTCAAATTATGCAATTCTCTGTGCTTCAATTTCCATTTGTAGGAAGTAATTATAAAGTAATAATCCCATGGTTGTTGAAAAGAAGAAGGGAGCTCATGTATAATGTATACTGAGGCAGGCTGGCAATATAATGGAAAAACTAAAGGATAACTGTAAAAATATAATACCTGTTATAAAATATCTGTTATAGATGTTGGATTCAATCGTGTCTTCCTAAGTCCCATACTAGGTCAGCTTCCCAGGTGCCTGACTGAGTCCCAAGCTTGCCTTCTTCCCTTTTCCATCTGTGTGTCGCTAAAAGCCGAGGGGGGTAGGATCACCCAACTGTGAATACTATTAAAATAAAATTTCATGGTCACCAATCTCCGTTGAGTCTTCATTCTTGTTTACTAATTCTTCAATGCTTTTCTTTCTTTGTACTCTATTGATATTTTAAATTCCTTAAAAAAATTTCACTCATAGGTATAAATGCAAAAAATGCACTGCCTTTAAGTCAGTTCTGATGTAAGAGTGATCCTGTAAGACAGGGTAGAACTGGGGTACTAGATTTCTGAAACTGTAACTCTTTATGGGAGTCGAAAGCCTCCTCTTCCTTCCAGGGATCCCGTGGTGGCTTCAAACCTTTGGTGAGCAGCCCAACAAATAAACCATTACATTGCTAGGTACATACCAATAAGAATGGAAACAAAGTCTTCATTGTAGCATTTGTCACAATAGCCCAAGTGTGGAAGCCAACAAATGAATGGATCAATAAAATATGGTATATTTATGTCACAGAATATTATTTAGTCATAAAGAAAGATAAAGTGCTGATATATGCTTCAGCATCATTGGACTTCAAGGTGCATCAAGCTGAGTGAAGTAAGCTAGTCCCCAAAGAGGGGAAAATGGCATGCTCTCACTTATATGAATTATCTAGAGTAGGTAGCTGCCTAGTGACAAAAATAGATTACAGGCTACTCAGGGGTAGATGTGGAGGTAGAAATGGGGAATTAATGTTTAAGATGTTCAGAGCTTCTATTTGATGGTAAAGAAAATGTTTAGAAAAAGAAGAAAAAGTGTAGAAATAGAGAGTGATGATGGGTTGACAACATAATGAGTGAAATTAATGCTACTGAATTTTACACTTAAAAATGTCTGGGATGGAAAATTATATCTTGCTACAATAGCAAAAAAGACCTTCACTCTCAAAAACTACCACTCCCATATCTCTCTCTAATAAAAATCCTGTCAAGGCCACCAACTCTTTTCTGGCTGCTAAACATATGAACATTTTTTTTTCATACCAGGTAGTACTTGGCTTTTACCAACATATGAAAACGTAGGCTATACCATCCTGTTCTTTCTATGGCAGTCATAAACATGCTTTCCTGATTTTCTTCAGATCTCTGAAAACTTTCCACCACCCGCCCCTCTCCTTGTAGGCTTGCTTCCTTCGCAAGCAGTAACTGTGGGAGCTATTTAGTCTCATTTCATCCCCCTTTCAGTCTCTTCTTACCTGTCTACGTTATTTGATCTACTTTCTACTCTTCACTTAAATTCTACCTGATTGTGGTAAGCATGAAATAGAACCAGATGTGTGAAAGTGCTCCTTTTAAAAAACAGAACTACTACAACCCTCCCCAAACCTCCTACCTTTCCAATGGTGAGGAAAAGTATCAAGTGGAAATCAATTAAATTCATTCAATCTCTATCAGTTCTAATGTCTCTTTCCAGTAAATGTTAACTCAAACAAAACTGTGTTGATTTTCTAAGTCTCTCTCTTTCCCTCCCTCCCCCCCCCCCAACTTATTTCTTGATACTGTCTTTTCCCCTCCCAGAAGAATGTGTCTCAATGGAAGACTTGTCCTGTGAAATGACTGGTTGACTGAATCAGCATGCATCATAGTACAAAAGCTAAAAGGAGGTATAGTCTTTCTTATCACTGCCTTATTTAAATCCATATTCTCTTCTTTTTCTTCATTCTTTGGAAATTTTGGGTAGGGCTCAAGGTCTTTCCACATTGTAATACAAAAATTAAAAAAAATCCAGTGCAACTTAATAATCAGACATCCAACTCTAATCTCATTTCAGGTCTTCCCTTTATTTCAAGTTGTTCCTACATGGCCTTCTCCAGTGGGAGCAGGGAGAATTTTCTTCTGTTTTTCATTCATTGGTCAGTTATTTTTCATTTCTTTTTTTCTTGGGTGGTGGTGCTTAATGTGGATAATTCATATTTTGTTAAAAACTACTTATTCCCTTTACATTTTGAAAATTGATATCATAGATTTATACGGAAAATGGACTTTTAATCACAAAACCTTTTTATTCTTCATTAGGTGAAGCATTACAGAATGGATCATTAGGTTTACACTCAACAATTCATATCCATTTTGTTTTTACTTATCTATTGGAATTTTCTCCTAGAGAATTCACATGGCACTTATTTGTCTTGACAAGGAACCTGAATGACAAAATAGGTTCAGTGTAGAACCAATCACTACAAGGTCAGTGGTTCAAAGCCCCCAGCCACAGGAAAAAGCTGAGGTTGTCTGTTCCTGTGAAGATGGACTCTTCTAGAATGGTTAAGGAGCAGTTCTACTGTTGCCCTGATGGGTTTGTAGGAGTTGGAATTTAACTCAAAACCAGTGGATTTGGTTTTGGTTTGCCTCGACAACTCTAGAAACACAGTCATGTATTCGTGATGTCAATTTCATGATTGGGATGTAGGGGTGAAGTCTAGCCTGTTAATCTGGTGATAGCCAATGAGTAGCTGGAGACCTCTGTGTGGGCATGGCTTTGTCCTGAGAATTCTGGGAAGTCTTGCTGTATTTCTCATTTGGAGAAAGAGACTTGACTCTCAGTCTCTGAGATGACGAATTTCTGATAAGACAAGATGGCAGTATCCAAGGAACCGGAAGAGCCAGAGGAGAAGCCACATGACCTGACTCTGATGGAACCAGACCTCTGAAGCTGGAAAAGCCACAGAAAAACCCCTGCCAGCTCTGAGATGTTCTGTCATCAATGGATACTGCTCATGGACCCTAAACCCTCTAAATGAGGAGCCATGAAGGGACCCTTGCCAGAGTTAGGACTCTGCACCCACTGGCTAGTGACTTAATGAGTCGGAAGAAGACTTTATAGACTGGTATCAGACATATGGGCTAATATCAGACTTATGACTTTGAACTGGAGTGGGTTGGGATGCGTTCTCAATGTTCCATTCCTTTTGTATATAAACCTTTCTCTTATATTCATATGTATGTCTATGAATTTGTTTCTCTAGTCTACCTGGACTAACACAACAGACAAGGCAAATGCTTCCTTGTCTCTTTGCTGCAGTTGGAACTACAACTTCTTTACTGTTCACATAGAGAATATCTTTTACTGCCCCCAACGGGGCTAGGGGTCAAGGAGTCCTCCACAGTAAAACTTTCCAAAGAAACTTTTACTCCTGTGTCTGTTCTCTTTTTATTTTAGGCAGACTGAAAATATTCAAGGGTATATGCTGGTATAACTGTCTACCAGTAAACTGTACAATAGTTTAACATCTTTGAAGATTTTGACTTACGGATTGTGATAGCTAAGGTTCTGTGTCAATTTAAATGGGCCATGTTTCTCAGTGGTTTGTCAGTGAACACCTAGTAATCCCCATGACCTGACCTAACACCAGGTAAACACCACCACTTGTCAGTTTCCATAATGGGGTAAGATGAAGGAAGAATGTAACAACCTACTTGGGTCAAAGCCCTGATGCTATGGAAGTAAATTTCCTCAATGGTATGGCTTCCTTCCCTTATAATGACACAGAAGAAAGCTTGCTTCCATGAATCTACGATATGGCTCATTGAACTCTGGTTCTGCATACTTGAACCAATGACCTACCATAATGCCTGGTGATCCTGGGAGTAGCATCTGACTTTTTGTCCTTAGATTCATCACTTCTGTCAGCCCATGGTATTCCTAGTGATGAGTAGTACCCACAACTACTGAGTCAGGAGAAAACTTCTTTCTACATCTGACCCAAGGATGTGGAATCTGCATTTAGACTTCTCTCTTCCTACAACTGTCTGAGCCACTTCTCTCATGTGAAGTTGGTGAATTGGACTCTGCTGCTCCAGCCATGAACCCTTACCAGCAGTGACATTACTGTCAATTTAGATGCAGTCAATTTTATTCTGATTCATGGAGACTCCGCATGTGCTGAGTAGAACTACTCCACAGGCATTTTCAAGCTGTGATCTTTGGGAAGTAGACTACTAAACCTGCCACTCGGGGGAGTGGAGCGGGGCGGGGGGGAGTGGTTTGAACCACCAACCTTCTGTTTAGAAGTTCAGGAGTCTCAGAGTTCTAAATGTTATACAGTTCTCACTAACTTACATTTACTTCACCTAAAACATCTTTTCTCCTATGGTCTATTATCAAACAAACAAGCCCTTTATCCCTTATCCTGCTTTTCTTCATTAAAACTGCCTATTTAAAATTTAGTAAGGCATTTGGATCAATTGATCTGAAGCATATAATAACAACGATTAGTAACCATAACATTCTACCTGCTATATATGAAACAATTATTGAAATCTATAGAATATTATTATTAAGAACAGTTGATCAAATACACCAATTTTAATAAATATCTCCTAATCAAAAGTAAGATTTTTAATCAGAATTGTGCTTTTCAAATTGAGATCAATGTGATTTTCTTCATCTTTTTCCCTTGCAATTTTGAATATGATTGAGAGTTTCATGGGAATTAGCAGGGGGATAAAGCATTGGGCCATGAATGAGAACGAGGATGCAAAATATGGATTAAATCCCTTAAGTGCATTATGTGTGGTGAAATCTACAACAGCACCCCATCAAGTACATCTAATAAAATAAGTGCATGGTGGCATCAGAGACTCATTGAAGAGATAGGTGAGTGAATGATAATAAGCAGTCAAAATCAAACAGATTTAGAGTCGATAGTACTGTCATCATTTGTCAAAGTTTGAAGAAGATTTCTCCTACTCAAAAACTCCCGAACCAAGCTCTGCCATCAAGTTGATTCAGACTCAGTGATCCTATAAGACAGGGTAGAATTGCCCCTTTGGTTTCCAAGACTCTCAATCTTTACAGAAGGAGACAGCCTCATGTTTTGCTCGATTTCCCCCTACTAGTTGGAATACATGCTCAACAAACATGCCCTGACTTATCTTCAAGATGTCTTCCTTTTGCTCAGCGATACCATGTTGATCAACTCTTATTAAACTTGGGCCTTTTCACCTGCTTAAAATGACACAACATACTCTGCTGAAGCTCGAACGCGGGCTTTGAGGAAAACCACTTACCAACTGCATCTCTTTGTTTGGGACCTTGGAGTTGCTCAAAATCTGGGCAAACCACCAACACAGGAGACACCTGTCTTCCTTACAGAACGAAGGAGACTGGCTTTTGTGTAAGGGCAGGAATCATTCCAAGAAGAATGGTTTTAAGAAACAATACATGAGGAAGTGGAAAACCTGGAAATTGATTTCTTGAAACCATCTGTGCCCTTGCATCCCTTTGGAAGTTGGGGCTCACCTCCAGGGAGACCTGAACTCCCCTATGGTGAATGGTTTTAGGGAGTTCATTTCCTCTTGGAAGACAGGGGAGGAACTGTTCTCATCCTTACAGGCTTCTGCCAAAACTCTGCACCACAGGGGATGCCACATTTAACTTTCCATTTCACACATTTATACATTTCCCTGGGAATCAATCAATCTCTCCTCTCCCTCCCTCTCTCCTTCCCTCCCTCCCTTCCTCTTCCCTTCCTCCCTCCCTTCCTCTCTTCCTTCCCTGTCTCCCTTCTTCCCTCCCTCCCACCCTCCCTCCCTCTTTCAAAACAAGATGTCCACTTTACCCCAAGGGGCAATGGTTCAGCTCCTTTGGGAAAACCTATTAACAGACACTATGGATACAACATAGGATTCCAGCCTGTGTCCTGGAGATACTGTGTCTGCGTCCGTTTGATTCTGCAGACCGAATGGTCAGCTTCTGTCAAGATCTCCCCTACCCTTGGGGCCTCAGCTGCTGGTCCACAGGGCATGGAGTGCAAATTAGTTATTCAGGCTCCATTGGCAAACAACAAGCGCACTGAGCAATCTGTTCCCCTGTCTAAGGCTGGGAGGCACATACACCACTTACGCATGATTATAGTTATTTGATGGCACAACTTAATTTCATGACAAAAATTGTATGTGTTTATTATTTCTCCGCCGGTTTTTTATAAGATCTTGTCACACAAAGGACCTGGCGGGTTTGAAATCAGATATGGGCTGGTAATTGGCACGGCAGGCACGCCAGCCATGGGATAGTTTGTAGGAGGGGGAAAAGGCCAAACGCAGGACTCCGTTTTGTGTTATTTAGAACCGCACTGCCAAATCCTGGGCGACTCCAAGGTCTGTGTCCAAAGTCGCGCAGAGGGAGCGGGAAAGAGGGAAAGGCTTATCTGAGACCGTCTTCAGAGACAAGTAGGGAGAGGAGAACCGTCCATCTTCACTGAAGGGAACAGCTCAGAGAACCACCACGCTGGCAAGGCATTGAGCTGTGTGGATGGAGACACAGAATGGAGCCTGCATTCTGCTGCTTCCCCCTGGGGTTAGAGACCGGTTGCCATGGATATTCTGGATTCCTGCTGCTAATGGGAGGGAGATCTGTAGCCCTGGTATCCTGGGGACCCTCCAGGGCAGAATGGGGAAGGGAGGCTGGTGGGTGTGGCCAAGGAGGGCTGGGAAGCAGGTGGTCTTAGAGGTTATTTCCTGGGGAGTTAAAGCAGAATTTTATTTCAAGTCACATTGATTTGGCAATATCTATTTTCCTGAGAAAAACAGACCTTTTTGTTCCTTCCCTACTGAGCAAAGAGAATCTTCATCTCCTTAAAACGATCTCCTTCTGATCACAGCACTAAGTAGTGTGAGCTATAATTAGATGGGCGAGGGTGATGCGGGAAGGATTTTTTCAATGTCATTTCCCCCTCTTTGGGAGGAACTGGGAAGCATTTTCATTTACTTCAGAGATTAAACTTAAAAGTTATATGCATAATATATGGTACATATAAATTATATAGCTATATACATGACTATACATATTCTTTTATATTATGTAAGTTGTTGTGGTTAGCTTCTTTCTAGTGAGTTGGGACTCAGCGACCCTATGCATGGACCTGAGCCAGTCTCACAGCCATTCTTATGTGTGAGTCCATTCTTGTAGTCGCTGAGTCAGGCCTTTCTGTTGAAGATCTTCCTCTTTTTCATTGTCCTTCCTCCATGATGTCCTCCAGGGAGTAGTTTCTGCTGGCAGCATGTCTGTCTGTCTCTCTCAATCAATTATCTATCTATCTATCTATCTATCTATCTATCTATCTATCTATCTATCATCTATCTATCTATCTATCTATCTATCATCATAATCTATCCATCCATCCATCTACCTACCTATCCATCTAGAGAGAGAGAGAGAGAGAGAGAGAGATAAGCAGAGAGTAAAAGACTGAGTGAGGGAGCAATAAGGAAGTTTCAAATTCGTTCTGCTGTCTTTTAAATATGATTGGGTAGCTGACCCCTTTTCTGTTTCCAATAACTTATTGCATTGTTAAAGCGTCTTTTCTATGGCCCACCTTTCTCTCTCTTAGATTTTTGCCAAAAGACAACAAGGTCACATTTCCTTTTTATGACCTGTTGGAGACTTTCCCTCTGGCTGGGTAGTTGAGTACTTAAGAGCGGACAGAGTGGCAAAGCCTGATAAGCAGGAAGTATTTCTGGCCTGAACTTCATAGTTCTTTGTCTCAGCAGAGCATGGAGGGGAAAGGAGATTCTCCTGAGATGGTTACAGTGAGCAAACAATTCCAGCAGTGCTTGTCTATGCTGCCTTGCCTTCAAATGCCTCCAGCCTTTGTAGAAGGAAGTGGCTGAACTGCCCTTAAACAAATGTCCATTTCCAGAGCTGCCTGGCAAGATGGCAAAGGGCAGGTTGACAAATAGGACTGTTGCCGATATTTCAGGTGAACCTGTGAATCCTAATTTTAAAGTGGCACCTAACCTTTGCTTGGCACCCATCGCGTCGTAGCTGGTTGGCAAGGCCAACAGAGGAAGGTTGGCCTCTATAGATTCCTGAGTCCTTAGAATCGATCTGCCGTTTCAAACCAGTCAGCCTTGTGGACACCAGGGACCTGAAATTATGTCCTTGTGAATGAAACTAAAGGATGATCACTGGTTTGAAATCTGAATGGAGAAGGAATTTGCCAAGCCCAGATGAGCATAGGTGGGCTATGCAAACACGTCGATGTTACTAGCCCTCAAGGACTAGCCTATAGACTCAAATATAAGCTAACCCGAATATCAGCCAAGGCTGATATTACCGTCCATGCTGCATTAAAAGTGCGCTGAAAAACTTGGAGTATATATGAGTATATGTGGTACTTATATTTTCACTATTATTCCTTTCTCTTTATTGACCAATAGTTCTCTATTGTAACGCTGCTCCCCGCGCCCCCCCTCCCCCCCAGCCCATCTATTGGCACAATGTATCAGACAATCCATACAAAGTAGATTGTGGTGGTGGAGGTCACCTACTGGCCAAATTCACGGCCCCCTCCCCCCAACAAAGTGAAGGCACTAAAGATTCTCTTTACTCAGGGTCTGCTGTGCAGGGCCACTCCTGGTCTCTGACTCAGTGACCCACCAGAGCACCTGGAAAGCATAGCCTAATTGTGGGTAGTGTTATGAAATGAATGGTGTCCTTTCAGAATGTATGTTGTAAATACTTATGGTTACAATCCCATTTGCTAATGATTTCTCTTGTTTATGTTCATGTTATGTTTTTTTTGTTTATGTTATGTTATTTTCTTGTTTACATGAATGAGGCAGTGCTAGTATTCTCTTTGCCATCTGAAAAGAGCAGGTAGAGTAAAGGATGCAACAGGCAAACAGAGCCGTGGGAAGGTACCATACCACACGAAAGGTGCCTGTGTTAGTCAAGGTAAACTAGAGAAACAATTCATAGACATGCATATGTCTACAAGGGAGAGGTTTATATACAAGAGGAATGGAACATTGAGAAAGCATCCCAAGCCAGTCCAGTCCAAGTCCATAAGTCCAAATTAGCCCATATGTCCAATATCAATCCATAAATTCTCTTCAGACTCACAAAGTACATGTAATGATGCCCGGACAATCACAGGCCAGGGGGTGCAGTCTTGTGTATCCAGTGATGGTAGGAACATCTTAGCACTGGCAGGAGCCTTTCTGTGACTTCTCAAGCATTTCAGCACTGGCAGGAGTCTCTACGTGGCTTTTCTGCTTTCAGAGGTCTGGATCCATCAGGGTAAGCCCATGTGTCTTCTCCTCCAGGATGTCTCACAGGGAGTCAACCTTGTGTCTTATCAGCAGAGCGTCTCCAAGGAACTGAGTTGTAAGTCTCTTGCCTCCAAAGGGGAAACACAGCTGGATTTACCAGAATTCTCAGGAGAAAGCCATGACCACACAGAGATCTCATTGGCTATCTCCAGAGTGACAGGCTAAAGTCCACCCTTTCACTCCCAATCCTGAAATTGACATGAGATGACATGACTGCAACAGTGTCCAAGAAACAGAGACATGGACACTGACAAGGCATAGAACCCTTCTCAGACTGACCAGAAAGAGTGAGAGCCCTCTCCTAGAGCTGGAACCTTGAA
Source organism: Nesogale talazaci (assembly GCA_004026705.1). Classification (NCBI taxonomy): domain Eukaryota; kingdom Metazoa; phylum Chordata; class Mammalia; order Afrosoricida; family Tenrecidae; genus Nesogale; species Nesogale talazaci. Next base: position 69,963 of record PVJH01010571.1, read on the forward strand.
TTCAAATCTCAAATCCCTTAAACTGTGAGAAAATAAATTTCTATGTGCCAGAACCACGCACTTGTGGTACTTTTGTTATAGCGGCATGAGATGACTAAGACAGGCAGAGAGACAGAAACTCAGCATAGAGGGGTTCTTCCCAAGTTCTGATTGCTCAAACAGCTTCCCTTTCAGAGGAAAATGAGCTTCTTCATCTGCCTAATTCTCTAACAGCTGGAGGAATCAGGAGACTTGGTGAACTAAATGATGGCATTTGTTAAATAAATCACAGGGTGGAATACAGAATAGGCAGGTAAGGAGATATGCAGAAATGCTCCACATTCTGTGAAGAGATGTGTATCGCATTTTGGTAATTGGCATACAAAACATCCTCTATAAGCTACTATTTAAATTTCATTGAAACAGTGATAGATTCATGTACACATGTACATGAAAACAATCATGAATGACCAGTACATTAATGACTATTGTTTCCCCACGAATGGAAAAATCATGGATTTATTTTTGCACTTTAATTTTCATTTGTGCTTTCTGTAATAAGAATTACTGTTTTTCTATTAAAACACAAAATTTGCCTTTCATGAAGGTCTTATAATACGACAGTCACTGGTTAAATAACTTTTTAAAGCTGGCACACATCTGTCTTTGGAGTTGTGGCAGATCAACGAACAAGTCTGTAGCAATGATGTCAATAAAGAAAGTACATTTTTGATTCAGATTGACATAATTCAAGACGCAGCATAACTGATGGTCCCTGCGCAATATAAAATAAATAAGGGGCTATGTGAGCAAATGCTCCTCATAGGAAGTGTGAGGGGAAGTAGATTTCCAATTGTTGGGTTCTCAGATATACCTGAACGATTGTGTAGTTTGGAACAGGAGACATCAGAGATATTGGATTGCATCTGCGTGTGGATTTCTCAATTCCTCTGTATTACCGTGCTTTTCAAAGCTCTGCTTATTTTCTTGTTCGGTCCTACACTGTTTATTAGATGCTTCTATTGCACGATTAGCCCCAGGCATGTTTATGGATTGTCGTAGCTGCCAGCTGTGCCCACCTCTCCTCACCATCAATGTGCATCTGTAGGAAGGCCAAACAAGAGGAGATCCCCATTCCTGTCCCTCAGGCAGCCCCAGACAGATCAACACACACACACACACACACAAACACACACAATAATTAGCTAGTAGCTTCTGCTTTATTGATCTCAGAGTCAGAAACCAAGCCCCATCCATCAGAGTGACCTCTTGAAGCAATAGCCACCTTGGATAACCAAAACTGTCAAATGAGAAGAAGGGACAGGCAGAGATGGTAGATAGTCAGTGCTGTTTGAAAGTTGTCTTTTTCTTTCTTAAAAAATAATGCCACAAACAAAAACTGAACTATTAAGGGCACATAAGGAGCCCGTATCATTAACAACACTAGAACAAGAAACAAATCCCGCCACTTCTACAAAATCTCACAAGTATTGTTCAGGACTCTTCCTCTTCCTCCCTTCTTGTATTTTTCCCTGTGGGTGTGGGATGTTGGCCCCTCCCCCAGCCTGTTCTTTGCCATGCCCACTTCTAGAGAGGGAGCCCATCTGACTCTGGTTGCTTCCAGCTCTGTAGCTCTCTCTTTTCTCGCATCCTTCCATGCATCCACTCTGTCCTACAGGGTGTTTTGTGGTAGGAACTGCTTGCCCACTCGGGTTTCTGTGAAGACTAGACCAGTACTCTCCCCCACAACCCCGGGTAGATTAGTGCCCTTTTCTCTCTGCTATCCTTTCCTTTTTGAACTCCCTTTTATCTCCCTATCCCCTCTACCCCCTCATCTTTCTCCCCTTACTGTGTTGCATCCAACGTGTACCTCCCTGGTTTTGGTCCTCCCTCCTCCCCTTACCCTACTTCTTGGACCAATTGTTATGGTACAGAAGTTTTCTCTTTTATACTCACCATACAGTTTCTACTTACCTCAGGGGGCTCATGCAGTACTTCTCCTTTTGTGATTGACTAACTTCGCTTAGCATAATTTCCTCCAGTTCTTCCCACACAGAGATGTGTTTCATGTGTTCACCTAAGCTTTTGAGTGAGGCATAGTATTCCATTGTGTGTATGTGCCAGAGTTTGCTAATCCATTCATCTATTCCTGGAAACGAACCTGTCCCTATCCCTGCTATTGATTACATAGCAGGAAGAGCTAAAGGGCAGTGCAACTAGGTGACCTATTTGTAAGATTAGGGACCAGTACTGCAGTGGCCTTTGGAACTGCAACATACCAAGTTATCTAGGCAGCTAACCTCGGATATGCAGGCCTCATCAGGCACTACACAAGATTTGCAAGAACAGGTAGATTCTTTAGCAGAAGTAGTATTACAAAATAGAAGAGGTTTAGACTTACTTGCTGCAGAGCAGGGAGGTATTTGTTTGGCTTTACAGGAAAGATGCTGTCTTTATGCCAACACATCTGGAATCGTAAGAGACAAAATCAAGTGGCTGCAAGAAGACTAGGAGAAGAGAAGAAAGGAGTTGACCACCGATCCACTGTGGACCCGGCTCAATGGACTGTTGCCTTACCTCTTGCCACTGTGGGGCCCCCTCATTAGTTTATTGCTTTTGCTTTCATTACGGCCAGTATTATTCAACAACCTCATGGCATTTATTAAGTAACAGACTGAGACCATTCAAGCAAGGCCCCTGCAAGTTCATTACTATCGCTTGGAGATGAGCGATCTTGAACAGAGTGGCACACACGACTAGTATGTGATAAGACCCTCTGCCTCCATGAGTTGAACTTGACAGCCAATGATGGGTAAGATCAGGAGCACTCTTTACCAACCTAAGACAGGCCATGGTGACATTAGAAGGCCATTGACCGATGACGGGTAAGGACTGAGTGTGTGTCCTGACAACCTAAGACAGGCGGAGTTCCCGGGAGGATATTATTTGAAAAAATAAAAAAGGGGGACCTGTCAGGAGCTGTCTGGCCCAGACATGCTTGACCTGGCTACAGGCTGGATATGCCTGAACTCTGTTGCAGTTTGTTGCCTGGGGTTTGTAGTTTGTCGCCTTTGTAACTGTAAACAGCCCTGGCCTCTGAAGCCTGACTTGCAGCTGTGCTGCCATTCACTTGTTAATTTTGAAGATCACGATATGCTAATTGCCTAAACTTGCTTGCCCTATA
>PVJH01010572.1:0-16564 GCA_004026705.1 Nesogale talazaci
CACGGCTTGTTTGACTATTTTGAACTCTATGAAGGTGTTCATTTCATAGAGCATAATATTTGAGCTCATGTATTCAAGAAAGAAAAGGAGTCTATGGAATGAACTCCTGATCAAAAACCCAGTATTTTATTACAACGCCAGTCACTTTTACTATATTTATTAAAACTTGTCATAATGGGGTTTTCCTCCCAAGGGTATTCGTTCAAATCGGCAGGATTCTAACACTGTCTATTCCACTTCTGCTCCAGGCTTTTCATATCTGCTCTTCCTTTCCTCCTAACCCTTCTGAACTCTGTCCCGAGACCGGTATTTTCAAACTGCTGACCTTGACCCACCTTATTTGCCTGCTCGTGAGCCCCAGCGGCTATTCAACAAAACAGGACGTGGAACACTGCCTGTCTGGACAACGTTATGCCCCCTGGCCATGGTCTTTGGCTTCCAGGCTCGGTTACGCATTTCCTCAAGGTGTTTGGTTATGACTTAGACATTTTTATAGCTTTGCCATCTGCGTGCCCCACGACGTGGGGATATCTTTGCAGCAAAGGCAGAACGACGTGTGGGAATACTGCCTGCCACACAATCTGTGGGTGGACTTCCCCTCTTCCCCGTCCATCCTTTCAACCTGCGTGTCTTCCCACACGTCAGCTGTAGGTCTTTATGATTGCAGGGCCGTGTACGTGGCAGTCCCCCCCCCCCCCATTGCTTTTGATCCTTGCATTTCTCCTGGGGGCTTCCTCTGCCTGCATCATTTTCCCCTGACCTCCCTCTTGTTGCCCATCACTGTCTCCTTCACCCAAGCTAATATGTGCCTATCCTCTAGTTAGTAACCAGACTGGAGGGGAAAAAAGAAAAGAGAAATAGAAGAAACGCGAGAAAGAAAGAGAGAGAGAAAGAAAATTATTTCTCTAAAGAAAGAATTCAACACAAGGGACCTGAAAAAAAAAAAAAAGAACAAAATGATAACAAAGGAAGGAGAAAACTTGGACGGGACAGGTTCCAGAGATGAGAAAAGTGTGGCAACAGAACACCCCATCTGGGCTGACGCCTTTGACCAGCCAAGTTGCTCCTGGGGTGTGAAGAAGGGGGTGGGGTGCCTCGCCCTAGATGGGGTTCAGATTTTAAGCGAGACACCATTGACCGGGGGCTGGGGTTCTTAATTAAAAATTTGGTCTCTATGGAGCAACAGAAATTTCCACAGAACGCAAAAAATTGTATCATAATATATTTATTTTAATTTTAAAATGCTACGGGACATTAAAAAGCAGGACATCTGGTCACTTTAGCCTAGATGGTATTTGGGTCCAGGGTATCTGACCCAGAAGTATATCGTACTGGTTCAGACTGGTCATGGTGCCTTTTCCTAGAAGGGACTTTTTTTTTTAGGCCAAGAGGGCAGCTGCAGGCAGCGTGACTTGTTATTGAAGGGACTCTTGCCCACCCAACGGTGGCCAAGGACCTGGCACTGTGAATGCTGCGGGTGTGATGAGGTGGAGTTCCCCTGCCTCCAGACTCCTGGCGATGATGTTTCTTCAGGAGACTGAGTCATGAGACAGAGGCCCCTCCTCGGGCAGAGCAGGCAGGGAAGGGTGGCCATCACCTGCTGGGGAAGGCCACTCTGTTCTCAATGCCAGTCACCTCTGAGCGTTGGTGTTGTCAGGCCACGGGCTCCATCAAACGCTGCTGGCAAAAGTTCAAGGTGACCGTGCTGTGTCAGGCCAGCCAAGGACTTACCTGTCTGCCTCGTGCTTTGTAGCTCGGGGCTTTAGCTCAACGCCTTTAGCTGTGTGCAATCTGCTTCCTCGGAAGCCCGGGTTCCAGGATGATCCTCTCGCTAGCTGTAGCTTCGGGTGGCCTGTTCCTTTGGTGGAGAGAGTCTGCCTCGTCTGCCATCTTCTTGGACAGTCATTTTCATGTTGCCCCCTGCCCGCCCCCCGAGGGTGTGATGTGGGGTGGTTCTCACTCCCCACACTCCCCTTGAGACGGCTGAACGGCATTCCCCTTGGCATCCGCCGCCTGAGTTTCTCTCTCTGTGATGTGGCAAGGGTTGGATACCATCTAACCTGTTTGCCCATCATCAGAGCTGCCTCAGACTTCATGTTAGCCAGTCCAGCCGAGTGCTGAAGTTACATCCGGATGTGCAGAGCAGGACAGTGCCTAATTACCGTACATAGTTGTATATAAGTTGAGTTTTTCGGCACATTTTGTTTATTTTATTTATTTGTTTATTTGTGCATCACGGCCCTCTGGTGAGAGCAGGAGGCCCAGCCTTGCTCCTGGAGAGCTGCTGCTGGATTTGAACCACCAACCCAGTGGGCTGTAGTCCCACACACAACCTCTGTGCCACTCAATCCTTTTGCACATTTTTTTAAATTTTTAAATTTTTATTTATTTATTTTGCTTTGTGGGCATCACGGCCTCTGGTGGTCGTGGGCGCTAGCCAGTGCTGTTCCTGAGAGCCGCCGCTAGATTTGAAGCACCAAGCCCGCGGGCCGCAGTCCCGCACTCAACCACTTACGTCACCGGGGCTCAGCCTACACATTTTAAATGAAGTTTTCGTGATAAAATTAGGTACCTCGGCTGATATTCAGGTTGGCTTATGCTCGAGGGTATGCGGTATATGGACAAGTGCAATATGATGGAAAATTGTCTTCTTCCAACCTTGGTCAGCCCTCTCAAAAATCCGTTTTCACCATCTCCAAAATTTTACCAAAGTTAAAGAATACATTCTGAAATTCTTTGAGCATGTCTTTCCCAGATTTTATCTATCATCTACACCCTGGAATGCTGGGGCTCCATTCTGATTTCTGGCTCCTCGGGCGGGGTGGGTCTGAGAGGACTAATTTATTTTCTTCCTTCGGGACTCTCTAGAACAAGGCAGTAACAGCTTGACCACATCAGGGGGGAGCCGCTACGGGAAGAAAAGGGAGGCGCCTCTTTCATGGGATGCCAGAGCACAACTCCTCTTCTGGAATGTCCACTTAACTTGGAATTTCACTTAACAGGGATCCTCAGAAGATGATGTTCCTCGGAACTTTCTTCCTAGGCCACAGCTCAACTATCAAGATAAGATTAGATTTGTACAATAACATATCACTGCTTTTGGCTCAAAGATGCACCTCCCTACTCATCAGGTTTAGGAAAATATCCCTAAGTTGGCTCAGTCAGGCCCAGGGCACTGGTAGCCTCTGCTAGCTTCACACCAAGTAGAGTGTGATAGTCACATAATCTCGTGTCGACTTGAGCATATTAAGAGCGAAGGGTTGGAGTCTAGCCTGTCAATCAGGCCACTGCCTAAAGCCTCCTTGTGGGCAAAGCTTTCTCTTGAAGATTTTGGGAATGTCCTCTCTCCCTCCCTGGAGGTGGACCATGCTCTCTCTCTCTGTCTCTGTCTCTCTCTCTCTCTGTCTTTGTCTTCCCGTAGACAGGTCATGTGAGACCTTGAGACCTGAGCGGATCATATGGCAGAGGCCTGTCGAGACAGCCCTGCGATGCTTTCACTGCCATGGGATCCACAAGACTTTTCACCCACCGACCTGTGATCTTCCTGCAGTTAGCTTCATTGTGAGTGACAACGTGAGTCTGAAGGGGAATTTGTAGACCACCATCAGTCATATGGGTTAATATTAGACTTATGGACTTGAACTGGACTGGGCTGGGATGTTTTTTCAATATGCAATTGCTCTTTGGGATAGAACTCTCTCTCTCTGACACATGTATAAATGTCCCTGGGTTTGTTTCTCCAGTCAACCCAGTCTAATGCACAGGGTTTTGCCGTTGGTGTTGAGCACATGAATATGAGCTTCAGACCCCTCTATGTACCAGGGAACCTTGGGGAAACAGGTGGCTCTGTCCCCCTGACAACCCATGCTGTTGGAGTTCAGGTCACTTAGCTTTGTTTTGTTTTATTTTTCCCCCCCTCCTTTAGTGGTTTAGGGCACCAAGCTATCCTTCTGTCTCTGTTCTCCTATGTCTTTGTTGAAGTGGGATTGTGTCTGTCTAGGTTATCATCTTCACTGGAAGGACTTCTCAATGTGTGGGTCGCGACCCCTTCAGGGGTCAAACGACCCTTTCACAGGGGTTGCCCAAGACCATCTGAAAACACATATTTCCAATGGTCTGAGGAACTGAGACACCGATCCTCTATCCCTCTCCAGGGGGGCCCGCCCCCATACAGATACGTTCACATACAAGTACCTGGCATGATGACTGTTGCCCATGCTTCAAGACAAAATTTCATTGATTCATAACTAGAAATAAATGTTTCACAATATGTAATTGCATGCTGTTTTTGTGATTAATCACTATGCTTTAATTATGTTCAATTTGTCACAGTGAAAATATATCCTACATATCAGATCTTTATATTGTGATTCAGAACAGTAGCAACATGACAGTTATGAACTAGCCATGAAAATAATTTTATGGTTGGGGGTCACCACCACCTGAGGAACAACTGTATTAGAGGGTCATGGCATGAGGACGGTTGAGAACCGCTGCTCCAGGGCATGGGAAGAACTGACTTTATGGCACTGGGTTTTGGTTTTTAGTGAAAATCAACTAGCCTCATTGTTTCTAAAGCAGCCAATAAACAGATGAAACAAAACTCAAACCAGTTGACCCTGAGCTGAGTCTGACTCGGGCCGTCCTCAGTGTGCCAAAGCAGCGCTGTGCTTCTCAGGGTTTGCGAGCGCTGGGTTTCCAGAGCAAATCACCAGGATCCGCCCCCTCCCACCACCTTCCCCCCCTGCTCCCCAAGACACCTGTGAATGGATTCAAGCTACCAACACTTGGCTAGTCGTCAAGCACAGAGATGCTTGCCCCACTCAGAGATTCTTCATGGTTCTATTTTTACTTACTTTAAACATGCTTTTTGCTGGGCGAATAGCTCACTCATACAGTTCAATCATTCAGTCACGTCGAGGAGCGTTGTACAATGAACACCACCACCAGTTTGAGAACGTTTTCTTCATTTTTGTCATCCTTATCATTAGCTCTCCATTTCTCCCAACTCCCCTGTCAGACCCGCAGGGATCCATTAATACAGCTGCTACCTGTATAGATTCGCCTCTCCTGGGATTCCTCAGAGTTTAAAATGCTCTCTCTATACTGTGATTTATATTTTCCGCCTTATCCTTAACCCTCTATTTCAAATTCAAATATGTAACGCCATGTTTAATATCATTGCCTGGATGTTGGTAGGCATCTTACACGGAGCAAGCATGGAAAGACGATCCTGACCGCTCTTCAATTCTTTTCTGCCCTCTCTCCATCACAGTAAGTGGCAGCTTTCACCCTCCATATTCCTCAGGCCCCAAATTGTGACTTCTCTGTTGCTTGCACACTTAATCCAATTGATCAAAAGGTCTAGCTACTCTTTCTTCAACATTTACCCATTACTTGCCAGGGTTTTTGTGACTATTATTTCCACGGCCACCACCTTTGTTTAAGCGAATATCGGTTTGGCTTGGCTCTTGTTAAAGCTCTCCAGGTAGCCACCTGCTTCCACGTCTGTCTTCCTATAATACATTCTTGGTAGAGTTGCGGTTCTCAACCTGTGGGTGGCGACCCCTTTGGGGGTCAAATGACCCTTTCACAGGGGTTGGTCGATTCATATCAGTAGCGAAATCACAGTGATGAAGTAGCAATGAAAATAATTTCATGAAAGGGCTGAGCCCCGGTGGCGCCGTGGTTGTGTGCGAGACTGCGGCCCACTGGGTTGGCAGTTCAAATCCAGCAGCAGCTCTCCAGGAGCAAGGCTGGGCCTCCCACTCCCACCAGAGGACAGTGATGCCACCCCCCCCCCCAAAAAAAAAGAACAACAAAAAATAATTTCATGAGAAACCAGACTTCAACCCGATGCCCCAAGACACGAATACAATATACTGGCACGTACCAGGGAACCAATAGAGAGGTCTATGGAAATGGCCCCAATCCCAACTATGTGGACAAACCCCACCCCCTTCAGAAGAATGCACTTCAGAGGACAACACTGGGGCTGCAGCTTGGGGAGAGGCTGTGGTGGATTAGAGCACACGGGAGAAACGCAAAGGGATGGAGAGGGAGGAGAGGACATCCTGGCCCCCCAAGCCCTGAGGACAACGTTCCTGCACAAAGCAGTCAACGCCCAGAGAGAACCATGGGGCCGATCCCACCACGGGACACGACGTCTCTCGCTAAGTGGCAGTGCTGCAGGGGACAGCACTGGAGACAGTGGGGAATGGTGCACGATCTGACCCCATCACACTGGGGGCCTGCAGCAGAGCAGCAAGGGGAGCAAAGTGAGGACGTCCCCAGGGAAGGCCCCAAAGCCACTTCACCAGGCCCCACATCTCGTTCCCTCTTTGATCTTGTACTGCTCTCTCCCTGGCTTAAAGAAGCCACACTCGACTCCTTTCTCTTCCTCCAATATGTTGGACACAGGCCCGCTGTAAGGGCTTTTGCTTGCTGTGCCCTTAATATGGAACACTCTCTTCTGAGATACATAAGTGCTTTCCTTAAGGACTTGACTGAAATGTCCCCTTCTCTCTGGGGGCTTCCCTATACAGCGATTGAAAAGAAAATTGTTGACTTCTCCCAGCGCTCCCTTCTCCCCTTTGGTATTTATTCATAGCACGTATGACAGGCTGTGGATTTGACTTCTTCTTTCTCTCCAAGCTCTAGAAAAGTAGAAACGTTGCTTGTTTCCTGAGTTTTCCTTAATAGCGGTGTGCCAAGGACAGAATGATGGGAACACTCCTACCCATGCGTGGGCTTTTATTTATGTGTAAAATGTATCAACCTTGAGACACTGCAAGAATTGCGAAGTGCATTTCGTGGGTGTATGGGTGTGTGTGCGCGCGCGGTGAAACATTTCAGTCAGTACATGAAAGACATGAAAGTCAGTACATGAAAGTACATTAGAAAATATTCATTCAAATTAGAATGAATTCTTTTCTTTCCAAAATGGAAGACCAAAGAAAGATAAGATCACCATATTGCTAGGCTAGATCTAGAGAAACAAAACCAGGGACACTCATAGATGTGTAAGAGGGAACCTTCACGAAGAAGTCATTTTATATCGAGAAGGCATTGTGGCCCCAGAGCAAGTCCAGTCCATGGGCTGGATGCTAGCCGGAGTCCTCTTCACTCTCAGAGCTGCAGGCCAGTAACAAAGAAAGGGTCAGTGGGAAGAAGGGAGACCACAGGGCAAGGGGTACAAAGTTGTGTGCATCCAAAGTTGGCGGGGACATGGTAGGGGCCAGACAACTCCCAGGTTGACGAGAAGTTCTTCCTGGTGCTCTTATTCAAAGGGCCCTCTAGGCTACCGCCAGATTGGCCAGTCAGACCTCACACCTGCTTCCAAGTAGCTTCAAGTGGGCACAAAATCTAACCACCGCACTCCTACAGGACAGAATGATTTATGAGTTCATCCTTATACTGAAAAAAAAAATGGTCACATAGAGGTGAGCACTTACTAAAAATAATCTTCCTTGGTGTCAAATATGTCCAGTATGAGCCCAATCCTCAGGGCTTATACCAGGGCTTGACCCAAGCTCAAATATTTGGTGAGTGAAAGAACAGGCATGGGAGGGAGGGGGAGCAGATTCCCAGGCTGACAGGTGAGGGGTGGTTACAGAGAGCAGTCACATGGCGGGCCCCAAAGACCACTAGTTCAAATCCACGGAGGTGACAGAGGGCTCCTGGGGAAATGGTCTCAAGGAGAAAATAAAGCTGTAAGATGACCTGATGGATTTGAAAGTATCAAGAAGAAGAAGTTTACAGCGTTGGTGGAGAGACTGAAGAGTGATTCAGGACAAATATATAGGAAATTCCCTTACCTCAAATGGAGGACCATTACGAATTGCTAGGAAAAAAATTGTCTCCGAAAACTGCAGTCATGACAAACTGTGGGTTCAGTTGTGATAATCTTTAAATAATCGTAATGTAGACACTAAAGACTGATTTAACTCAGAGCTGAGATAGCTGTATCAGAAAGATGGCGGGGAGATAGGGCAGTGTGTGTTTGCGTGCGGAGATGTGTGAGAGAGCTACTATCTATCTTACATAGGAGGAAGTGGATAGATTATATCAAAAATGAAGAAATAGCTGAATAAACGTGTTATTTGGAAACATTGCAACAAATACCAGAAAAGAAATAGTTGAAAAAGTCATGAGAGATTGCCCTGGGTTTAGGAATATGAAGTAAGGGCTAGCATAGGGGAGTGTTGTAAATAGTATATATATTTTTTCAGCTTAGGAGTTTTTCTAAGTTTTTTTTTTAAAAGGTTGAGAAATAGACCCAGGTCTGATGAAGTTCCCACCCCCCAACCCTCTTCTTCCCCTCAAACGTGGGCACTCAACTTGCCCTGCCCTTCCCTCCCCACAGCACCCACCTCCCCAGCTCACCCCAGACTTATTGCTCAAAGATGGCAAAGAGGCAAACCCACCCCTGCCCCACTAAGGTCTGCTCCCCACACAGGCCAGGGCCCAGAGCCCCAGCAGCCATCCAGACCCTTCCATGGAGGAGGAAGCAGCCCTGCAGGGCAGTTTGCAAGGCCAGGGCCTTGGCCTGGGGGTCACATGCAGAGCCACAGAGTCCAGGCTGTGCCTGTGACCCATAAGCAGCTCTGGTCAGAGCCCTGGTCCCTTCTGTCCATGGTGTCTCCTGAGATTCCCGGGGATGTTCCGCAGAGGGGTCCAGAGCCTCTGGACAGCGACAGAGTTCAGAAGGAGGGCGCTGGGGGCTCCAGGGGCCCCCGGATCAGAGCTGGCGGGGGCTGGGGCCCTGACCGGGCACTATCGCAGAGGTGGCCAGAGCAGGGGTGATGAGTGGTGGTGGCCGGTTGGGGCCAGCTGAGGCTGCAAGAAGCAGCCCTGTTGGAGGGGATGAGGTTGAGGAAGGGCTGGTGAAGCAGGGTGAGTGTCATGGGTGGGGGTGGTGGGGGCGGTGGAGGGGACACCCCTCGAGGCACCCCTGTGGAGACAGACGTGATCTCCTCCTTATAGATGATATTTATTGGGCTTCTAAACTATGTATGAGGGCAAGTAAAGACGTATTGCTACAAAATAATAGAATCCTTTATCAAACAAACATGTGAAACTGTTATTTTCTTGGTATATCCTTAATCCAGATCTAAACACTTCTGTAGGCAGTTTCCCCCTCTCTAGCCCTTCCCTGAAAGGATCCTCCATGGTGTGCACCCACCCACCTTTTGGCTGCTACCTGCAAGGTCAATGTTCGAACCCACCAGCCCCTCTCTGAGAGAAATGTGAGGCTGTGCTCCCCAAACTCCCGTCTCAGACACAGCAAGGAGCATTTCCTCTCTGTCCTGCAGGTCACTCCCAGTGGAACCCACTAGAGGGCAGTGGGTTCCGTCCTCTGCAGTAGGTGATTAGCTACCTGTCCTCCTTCTATCTTTTTAAACTAAATGCACTGTCCTGAACGCCTGGCTTTCAAACCATTTTATTGGGGCCTGAGCCAGCCACCACACTCAATTCTATCAGGCAGTGTTGTACAATCACGACCACAACCCGTTTCAAAACATTTTCTTCCTTCTTGTACACAGTTCCCCCTGACCATCACCTCCACTTCCCCTCCTGCACTTCCAGGAACCTTTATTCTCCTTACAGTCTCTCTGCGTTCACCCTTCCTGGGTTTCATACACTGAAAAACGTAGGAAAAGACGCAACAGAAGCCCAAAGAGGCGCCCCACAATGACAAAATGCAACAGAGATGAAGCCCCAATATGAAAAAACCCCAGCAACGTCGAAAATATTAAAAACCAGATCAAGCACAAAGTGTACCAAAATGGAGATCAAATGTATCATTTTAATACTGCAGTCATCTCTCCAATACGCTCTGTCTGATAACCAGGTTATTCCCAGCTTTCAATTACAGTTTTAGGGAAGTCATCTGAGGCTTATTCCCGGTGCAGATCCTGCAAATGTATTTTGGGCTTCCGCTGGGACCTTCTGCACACCAGATTTTCTCACAATTTAAGCTAGGATACGATGCCCTCCTTCGAGTGTGGATTATATAATTTACAATCCCTGCATCACGGATGTTGGGGTGCTGCATTTGACTTATTCGCTGCTGCTCCCAGGAGCTTTGATTGTGGACCCACGTGAGATGATATCTTTGGCAACTTTAATGTTTTATCCATTTGTCATGACGCTTCCTTGTCCTGTGGTGAGGATTTTTATTTTCTTTTCATTGAAGTGTCGTCCACGCTGAAGGCTGGGTTCTTTGATCTTCATCAGCAAGTGCTTCATGATCACTTCACTTTCAGCGACCAAGGTTTTCCCATCTGCACATTGCACATTTGGAAGAAAAAAAGAAGTTGCCACCAGCTTTTCTTTTAGCTCACCTCTCTGCCTTGAATTGAACTGACCCAATAGATTACCTTGCAAACCATTTTTTTTTTTGGATAGTCCTTGTGGCGGTCATGTGCTTATGTTAACTTCATGACTGAGGTGTAGGGATGAAGTCTAGCCTGTTAATCTGGAGATAGCCATTGAGTAGCCAAAGAGGCCTCCCTGTGGGCCTGGCTTTCTCCTGAGACTTCGGGGAAATCTCATGATATTTCCCTCATGGAGAAGAGAAGCTGTCTCCCCAGTTGTTGGGAGTTAGTTTCAGAGACAACGAACTATGGATAGGACAAGATGGCAGTGTCCGAGGAGCTGGAGGAGCTGGAAGAGAGGCCACACGTCCTTGCCCTGATGGAACCAGACCTCTGAAGCTGGAGAAGCCACATGGAGACCCCTGCCAGCGCTGAGTTGCCTCTACCATCTCTGGATGCTGCTGATGGACCCTGAGCCCTGGAAGCGAGGAGCCATGGGGAGACCCCTGCCAGCGCCGGGACTCTGCACCCACTGGCCTGTGTCTTCGTGAGTCGGAAGGAGACTGATATCGGGCATATGGACTAATATCGGACTTATGACTTTGAACTGGACAGGGTTGGGATGCTTTCTCAATGTCCTATTCCTCTGGTATATAAACCGTACTCTTATAGCCATATGCGTGTCTGCAAGTTTGTTTCTCGAGTCTACCCGGACGGACACAGTCCTTGCTCTCTGGATTGTTCCTGGTTATGCACTGCTCCATAAAACAATCTTCATGAGCTTTGATCCCACTTGACAAACCGATGGAAAGTTCAGCTCTTTGACCAATGTGACTTTTGCACAACACGTTCAGTACCCCTCACGCTTAAAGCTTCCCGAGGTCAGGGTGTCTACTTACAAATGCAGAACCACAGGAGAGGCCACCTTTAGTGGTTGTCGTATCTAGCAATTCTATTGTCGCTTCCCTCCAGTGCCTGGACTTCAGCCACCTCTTCGTCCTTTGTGGGTGATGGTCTTCCCTCTCTTGACTTTTCTTTGAGGTGTTTCCAATCTTCCTCGAAACACCCGGTCCATCGAAAAACCATGGTCTCATGTCGGGAAGCCGTCCTGTAAACTTGCTGCAAAGCTTCAATGATTTGAGAAGATATCCGCCCGAGTTTTGTTGAGAACTTGATATTAGCTCTGAGCTCAAAGTCATTTACCGCCCCCCAGCCCAGAAACAATCCTTTGTTTTTGAGGGCACCATTGTGCATCTAAGACTGCATTATGGAGAGAGCTTGTCTATAGCCATCCACCGATTGCAGAGACATGTTTTAAAATGTTTTGCTAGGGGCTGAGCCCCGGTGGCATAGTGGTTGTTTGCGGGACTGCGGCCCACAGGGTTGATGGTTCAAATCCAGCAGCAGCTCTCCGGGAGCAAGGCTGAGCTTCTTACTCCCACCAGGGCAGTGATGCCACGCACAAAAAATGTTTCACTAGGAAGAGGCATATGCTTCCATGAGCTAGAGCCTCAGTAGAATACCTTTTGACTTATCTTTTGGTAAAAAGGAAAGATAAGCAAGGAAAGATGAAATGGTTTAATGCATGTAAAGCATTGGAAATACTGGCTGGCACATAGTAAATATTCAATACGTGTATTTGTGTTAGTCCAGGTTAACTAGAGAAACAAGCCCAGGGACACTCATATAATGTATAAGAAAGCTTTATATCAAAGAGGAAGTATACATATTTCTATTTCAAATCATTCTCGTGGGGGCTCATACAGTTCTTATCCGTTGTGCCAAGCACGTACATTTGTTGTCATCATCATTTTCTTTCTTTTTCTTTTTTCACCTTCCCTTAATTTCACAACTTGACACTTCAGAATCAAAAAGTACTTTCATTTTCCAGAGCTCAGAGGACAATGCTTGTTCAGGAACGCAGTTGATACAGAGGGCACGAAGTACTGGTGTGAGTTTGGACCCTGGGGTGTCAGAGTTCCAACCTGGCTGGTCTTCCACCATAGAGGAGCGTGTTTCTTTTAAGTGATTAAAAATAGACTATTAAAGCATTTTGCACCTCAATCCCAGTTACATGGACAGCCGCCACTCCCACCAGGGAGTTTGCTTTGGAGGTCAGCACTGAAGCTTATAAATATAGAAGGGATCTACATATAACCTCCTCTCTGGGGGAAGGACAACAAGGAAGTGGGTGAGGGGAAACATCGGACAGTATACGATATGGCAAAATAATCATAATTAATAAACTATCAAGGGTTCATGGGGGAGGGGGAGCTGGGAGGGAGGGGAAATATGAGGAGCTAATCCCAAGGGCTTGAGTAGAAAGAAAATGCTTTGAGAAGGATGATGACAACAGATGTACAAATGTGCTTTGCATACAGTGGATGGATGTATGGATTGTGATTAGAGTTGTATGAGGCCCCAATAAAATGATAAACAAGAAAAGAAAAAGATATTATGCCAGGGCTGAGTCCCGGTGGCTAGTGGTTGAATGCGGGACTGTAGCCCACTGGCTTGGCGGTTCAAATCCAGCAGCAGCCCTCCAGGAGCAAGACTGGGCCTCCCACTCCCGCCAGAAGGCAGTGATGCCTTAAAAAAAAAAAAAAAGAAAGAAAATAAAAAGAAATTATGTCAATGACAGAAAGGCATTGAGCAATATGAAGAGGCATTCTTTCAAATGTAAGCCCAGGGATCAAGTATGGCTACCTCATTCATACTTGTCATCAATAACTCCTAAATCTAATTATACAGGTTGAATAAAACTTCCTTTCTCCAATATGCCGGCCACTTTAGTTTATGTTTCCTGATTGTAACTCTCTCCCGGTGGGAGGGTGGTTTCATCGGAAAACATAAGAGTGATCTCTGACCTTGTCTTTGACCCCCATGTTCGTCTCCATCTGCCCAAAGCTGGGCCATCACCACCAGGGGCAGATCGACCCACCACTACCAGAGAAGGTTCTGCGGTCCAGACCAATTCCACAGCACTCCAGGGAAGGAGACTGTCCTAACGTCGGCGGGGACTCTAAAAGAAATGGAACCCCAACTGCTCAATGGGGGTATTCAGGATGACCGTCATCGTTCCCCAGCCTCCCCTACAGGCTGCACTTGTGCAAAGTGGGCTCCTGTCTCTCGGCTTCCCCTGAACCCGGTAGTCCCCGAACAAGGGCTCTCTCTGCCTGTTTGGGGCTCCGTTTCTGAGTGGTGCGTCCAGGCTCTAGCTACTCTATGCACCACGCCGTTCCCGGACCCGTCTCTCTGCCTGAGCCTTGGCGCCTGCCCGGGTTGCTTCTGGAGTCTTCCCACCTCTCTTGGTCACTGAGGGCGCATTCGGGTTTTCTTCTTGTGCTTCTTTGGGGCTGCAGAGCTCTTGGAGTGCGCAGAATGAGCCCCCGAGGCTGCGGCTGCACCCGGGACACTGGCGGTTGCGCTCGGCCTTACACAGATGGGTCTTGGTGGGCCTGGAACCTGAGCCTTCCCCTCGGGGATTTTCTTTCTTGTGGTACCAAGATCTGATCTCTGTTCACGTATTTGATTTCAAGTGAATCCCCAAAGAGAATAACTCAAGAAAACAATCTAATTCTGTAGATTATATTCTACATCATTCACGATTGCCTCTAATATCACCTCATGGATGTCCAGTCCTCCCCAGAACAAATAGCACCCCAAACTCACCGACATCCAGTTGATTTCACTTCATAGTGGCCCTTATGTAGCCTTTCTGAGGCTGGGGACCTTTAAAGGAGCAGATAGTTTCATATTTGAGTGGGTGCGTTTGAACCCCTGATCTTGTAGCTTGCAGTTCAAGCGTTACTTGACAGTGTCCTCGAGCTTCTTCATTAATATTATAGAGATGAAGCTTCACAGCACATAGACTAATTGCATCAGATCACAAAAGAAAAACAAAAAGGGAAGATGATTGCATAATTGGAGTTGACACATTTTAAGGGCACACAATTCAATCCATGGCATATGATATCTGTCTATTTCTGCATTATAGCATTACATACACAGAATTATCTCTCAGTAGGCTCTACATAAACCATTCTTCAGCTATCTCATTCCTTTTTAATTAAAAAAATGGACATAAATGGAGAGGAAGGGTGTGGCGGTCATATACTTGATGTCAATTTCATGATTGGGATGTAGGGGTGGAGTCTGGCCTGTTCATCTGGAGATAGCCAGTGAGTAGGCAATGAGGACTCTGTGTGGGCATGACTTTCTCCTGAGAATTCTGGGAAGTCTTATGGTATTTCCCTTGTGGAGATGAGAGGCCATCTTCACAGTTGTCTTGGCTGACAAGACAAGATGGCAGTATCCAAGGAACTGAAGAGCTGGAGAAGAAGCCACATCACCTCACCCTGATGGAACCAGACCTTTGAAGCCAGAAAAGCCACAGAGAGACCCCTGCCAGTGCTGAGATGTTTCTGTCACCAATGGATACTGCTGATGGACCCTGAGTCCTGGAAACAAGGAGCCATGAGGGGATCCCTGCCAGCTCTGGGACTCTGCACTCACTGGCCTGTGACTTTGTGAGTGGGAAGAAGACTTTATAGACTGGTATTGGACATAGGGTCTGATATCGGACTTATGGTTTTGAACTGGACTGGGTTGGGATGCTTTCTCAATGTCCCATTCCTCTTGTATATAAACCGTACCCTTATATCCATACGCACGTCTATGAATTTGTTTCCCTAGCCTACCCGGACTAACACAAAGGACTACATGACTATCTCCAATCCAAATCTGAAATCACTGGTATCCTTTTCTTAGTTTTTTTTTTTTAATCCGAGGAAATTCATATATTTTCCTTCCTTGTTAGGCCTAGTAAATTTGCATGTGTGCAATGCAACGAGTGCGTTCTGTGCATTCCAAGCAGGCTCCTTGTGGAGGTCCTGGTGGCATCGTGGGTACGCACTGGGCCGCTCACCACACAGTCAGCAGGTCAGCACTTTGAAAGCACCCGACACGTCGCAGGAGAAGGCGGCTCTCTTGTTCTGTGAAGGTTCACTGTGTCGGACGCCCACAGCAGCAGTGCAGCTCCATCCCAAGGGGGGTTAACATTTGAAATGGGCTCCATGGCAGTCATGTCTAGTCTGTTTTGAAACACTGTTGGGACGCCTGGTCACAGATCGGTCCTTTAGGGGAGGGAAATCGGACCTCCATATGATCCTTCATTCATGTACCTCAAGCTGCTACAAGAGCCGTAAGTGGAAGATTTGAAGCTGCAACATGAGCGAATTATTCACACTGTATTTCCTTGAGGGCAGGTGATATAAGTTGAAAACAGGAGAGTATTAAATTGTGGGGTATGATAGGTGACATCCGATCCCTCTGTTTACTCAAGGATGTGGGCCAGAAGGGTTCAGATTAGAAGGAATAGTCGAGTTGTGTTTTTCTGGATGGAGACAACAAAAAGAAGGGTGGATATGAATTTCCCAGCAATCCTAAACTTCAAAAGAAGAGGAATTTTGCCCCAGCATAGAATTTGGACTTAGAGTTTAGTAAAAGGTTTTACATGTGGCAAGGGCATTTAGGGCATGGGTGGGTGGGGGGGGGAGGGGAAGGTCAAAGGGCAGAATGTCATGTGCTGAACTGTGCCTCCCTCAGGTATGCGTGCCATAGGCTGGACCATCAGTTTCTGTGGCTTGGCAGTTACATGATGGCGGCCCTTGGCAGTTATGTCATGAAGTAATTAATCATCCCCCATGTTGTTTTTTTGGGGGAAGGGCAGGTCAGATTGTAATGTGCAGGTCTGCAGTCCGCAGGCTGTCCTGCGCGCAGGGCCCAGGGGCTGCAGTCGCTCAGGCCCGGGTAGAGGCCGACTGGGCCAGCCAGCCCAGAGCAGGCGGCCCACCACGCGGCATCATCTCGCGAGAGTTGCAGCCTCCCCGGGTCGCCAGGAGACCATTTCGGAACTCGAAGGGGAAGGCTGACTCGTGGACCCTCCGGAGGAGCCAGCGCGGACACCGGGGGCGGCCAGGCCCGGGGCGTGGGCTGTGCTGGGGGCTGGACGGGCAGCTGTGGCCTAATGACCTGGATTTGAAATGGAATCGTGCTGGGGAGTGAGGAGTGCACGATCTTCTTCGTGATTGCTTCCTGGGTTTCTCATGTGAACAGAGAGGTTGGGAGTCAGGAGGAAGACCCGGCATTTGTGAAGGGAATCGTTGGAGCCATTAAAAATAGCGCGTTGGGGATCATGACTCCTCGTGGTGACCAAATGTGAAGGAAAGAGCAGTAAGATGGGC